>JAHLJT010000631.1:205430081-205491520 GCA_031308135.1 Acheta domesticus | reverse complement strand
AAACTTTTGGTAGGGATAGTGCTAAACGTACTGTATCAATGACATAAAGCCATTTTGGTCTATCGTTGGTTTTTTTCAAAAATTACAAAAATGTAAAAATGTTTTACTTGTCTCTCACGTCGTTAATATTTACATTATCGGCGATTTTTTTTCACATTATTATATTTACGAGTATATATGCTTTAAATAATGTGGAAGTAAAGATTCTCGAAAACACAAACCGTTTTCTGTGAAAAGTACCTTAAAAATTTCGCATTTCAGAAACGCTCGACGCCATTTTCTCATATATTGCTGCAAATTTTTCTTGAAACTTTGTAACGGGTAGTGCTGATTGCACTCTTTAGTATAGCGTAAGGTTTATTTTGAGTTTTTTTTGTTTTTTTCAAAAATTACGTAATTATAATTTTTTGAAAGATGTCCTCACATCTTTAATATGAACAATACGAGCAATTGTAAACATTATTATATTTGTGAGTGTATGTACTTAAAATAACCTCAAATAACTATTATAAAACTCAAATATTTTCTGTGAAAATGAGCTTCAAATTTCGCATTTTTAGTAGCGCTAAAACGCCATTTTCTCTTAACGGCACATGATTTTAAAAGAAAATTACCATTCATGACTAGATTTTTGTGTTCTTTAATATTTTAATATTAATGTTTCTGTTCTACCGAAAGGAAACCGAAAAATTAAGAAAATGACAAAAAAATGTAATTTTGGCGGTGATAGATGACAGCTGGCAAGAAGGTTTTTGTGGCAATTCCGAATAGCTAGCGAAGACCCAAGGAAATAGAAACTAATACGGGAAAGTCTGTGCCATTCTGTAGCACCACTAGTTTGACATTGAAGATCCTTCGACGTCCATCGAAAAATCAGACAAAGATACTATTTAGATACTTATCGATTCCTTTCACTCAAAGGATGGAATGACGTTCAATATTAAAATTTTGACAAGTTTTGAACTTGAACATACAAGAAATTAAACGACATTTTTCTACAACAGAACGCATGATAAAAGTGTCTAAAAAGTTTTTGAAGAAAATGGAATTTTGTCCAGACTGAAGTAAATTAAGTAAGGCATTAAACTATGCATTGTGACGAAAGTTCAGGAATTCTATGGTAAGGGAGTATTTAAATACAAATACTACAACTAACAATAATAATAACAATACTAATAATACAACTAACTTTAAATACAATGTTAGTTGTGAGGGACCAAATATTTCAAAAATGTCAATCAAAACATGAGTCAAGAATCCGTCATATAATTATTTATAAATTTATAAATTATTTATGAAGTATTTATAAATGTATTGATTTATTTAGATGTATTTATATACATAATATTATTATTTATAAATTCAATCGTGAAGTTTTACCACCTCAAGAGTATTAAATTACTGCTCCATCCAAAGAAACTGACGGGCAGTAACGCAAGAAAGCGTCTATTGGAGCTATCTATTATACACTCTTTCGTAAAATATTAATACTTTGAAAGTTACTGAGATCCCCCTTCTATTTTTTCTGGAGATATCGTCAATACTCTAGTGCGTTTTATTATTTATTTTTTAATTTTTTGCTCATCGAGTGTACAAAAATATTTAATTTTCAAATTTAATTTTTTTAATTAAATTCAGGAAATTAAATATTTTGCAAAATCTTAAAAATTAACATGTCTTTAAGTTTCGAATGGATTTTGAAGGGGATTTCTATAATTAGTGTATTCAAGTATATGATATTTTTAAGTTAGTGATATGCGTCATTTTTGCAAATTTCATTATACATATTTCCGAAAACTAATAAAGTTAGAAAAATTTAAAATATACGTGTTTAACATATTTGATCCATCCACAAAAAAATAGAAATTAATTAAAAATATGAAGGTAAAATTCTTTTTGTGCGATTTCGTAGAATGGCTCATATACAATACAAAAATATGTACAATATATAATGCAATTTATTACAAAAATTATATAGAAATAATATAATGTTAATTATTAATCGAAAGGATCCGCTCCTGACCTTACGGATCGAGACGAAGCTCCTCCCCCGGATAGCAACAGCGCATACAGTTTTACTTTCTCGCATCACTTTCGTAAGATAAATAAATGTAGTAATTGTGCGTTGGAAATCAGGGAGTTTTCGAGAGAAAATTTCTTCTTGCAGGGCCTGGTCTCACAAGTTGGCCGAAACGTCGACATCACAGCCTTCGACGCGGACAGCCAAGAGCACCTACGAGCTTAGTTTTGTCATGCGGAGGGAATTTCTTTGCTGAGGGTCATTTTAGTGTTATTCTGGGAGGTGAGTCTCTTGGAGGTCGAGAAAATGCATTGTTGAAGTCTTTCCTTGGTGCAATTGCTGTTATAATCTCGATCAGGTTTTTGTCCAGTTTCCCTGATCCATTGAACAAATGCTGAGATGGCTCCTTGTTTTGCTTCTGGACGTAAATGTAGCTTCAATGTGCGCACTTTTTTTGAGCACTCCCTTTTGCTTGTAGTTTCATTTACCGTTGAAGTTGATTTTCTATAACTCGGGAACAAACATTTTTAAAATATTTTTATTTTTCTAAAATAATTATTTTTAAATTCATTCTTTCGTTTTTTTGTTTTAATTCTGGCCCTCAAGAAAATGTGCGCAGATAAATCTCTTTCCCCACACGTTATATACAGCTTTTACTATTTTTTGACAAATAAATAAATAAACAATGAATTCATTTGTTATTTTATTGGTGTTTGTATTTTCATTGTTTAGTATACTAATTAATAGTTAATTCGATTAATTTATTCCAGTTGGGAACAAAATCTATTAATATTCAAGTATTTATGGATCGAGGCATTACGAATTATGAGATTTAAAAATGTTCAAGCGAAGCCATTTTGAAAGCAGCGTTCTTCGATTTAATAAACTTCTTGAAACATTTTTAGTGCACTTGCAATATCTCTAACGTTGAACAACTGTATTATGAAAATGTGTGAAATGTAAGGAAGTGAAAATAATTCGCGCACATTTCCTTCAACAAGATTATAGAATTTTTGAAACCCATACAAAGACTTACATGAATCTCAGACCATCAGAAACATGTTTATTTTACAGCTTCTTTTTAGTCCAAATTACGCTCCGACTCACCTCCAAACTCGTGAACAAACTTGTACATCATTGCCTTCACTCTTATTTTCTCGTAAAGTCTGAAAATGGCTGTAGATCTCGGTTCAACACTTGTGAGATAGCACAGAGCATATTCCCGACTCGCGTCAAAAGCACTACTGTGACATTCTCCGAAAAATAAGATCAATATTACATATCATTTACGGGGAAGCAGTGCGACTTTGTGTTGTACTTGTCGTACCAAGTAGCCATAGTATCGTGTAAAATGGGTAACCAGAATGAGGAAAGGAATGCGACGAGAGAAATGTATCCAATGATTAGGAATAAATATGTTCTTATAATGTAATAATAATAATTATTTTTGATGGAGAACTAACATTGACGGGAGATCAACACATCAATATAAAAGAAAGTATATGATCTTTTTATATACATCATTTATGGTAGCAGAGCGCGAGGCATGAATAATAAGGAATCAACAAATTGAAATTTTTAATGAAAGTAATTTTGCTGTATGGAGTGTAAGAATAATTTCATTACTAAAAATTAAACATTTATTTTATGTTTTAAATGAATCTCCTCCGGAACGCGATATACAAAAATCCACGAGCGGTACAAGATTGGGAAAAATGGACACAAGATAACGAAGAGGTAGTTGGAATAATAAATTTAAGTTTGTCATCATCAATATTAATGACAGTAAGATGGATAGATGAAGCTAAAACATTGTGGGAATTGTTGAGAGAAGGTACGAAGGTATACATAATAATAGAAAAGTGCAATTAAAAATAGCGCTGGCTAAAATTAAAAAGTCACATACAGAGTTGAAGAATATTTAACCCGAATTAACATCTTAGTAAGTGATTTAAAGGAACTCGGAACTATAATAGAAGAGAACGTGATCATCGGATACATAATAGGTGGTCTACCCCGAGAACATAGCGAAGTTACAATGGCAATAATGACAAATACTAATGTCACTTACGAAACGTTTCGAGAAGTATTAATTAATTTTGATAATCGACAAAATATTGATAGAAAAATAACCATAATCTTGCTTTCAAATTTAGAGAAAGAAAAATACAAAAATGTTACAACTGCGGTAAATCAGGACATTACTCTAAAGATTGTTGGTTTCTACAAGACAGACAAAATAATATAATAGTAATAATAATAATCAGCTTTCCATTCCAATAAGTATTCAAATAATTGAATGGAATAAACTTATGGAAATTCTATGGAAATAAACGAAATAAATATTTTCAAGAACGTAATAAAGATTTCGGTTGCAATACTTCCAATGCTATACAAATGCTAACATGAAAATCGTGAGATAAATAGTAAACACGAACATGTACAAATCGTTTCTAATGAAAATAATAAATTATCATCTACTTATGTAGAATGGATACTAGACTCAGCGTGTTCATCTCATATGGTTAACGACATTAATCTATTGTCACATTATAAACCAGAAATAATTGATATTTCTACAGCAGAAAAGGATAGAAATATACAGTCCACTTCAAGGGGAGAAGTTCATGTACTTAATGACATTCAAAATATTAAACATAATATTACATTTAAAGATACTCTATTAGTTCCGCAAGTAACAAATCATCTTATTTCTGTACCACGTCCAGTAAAACACAATATGAAAATAATATTAAATAAATACGGCACTAGGGTTTATGTTGAGGAACAAATGAGCTCATTATGCAAGAAAAATTCGCAAATAATATGTTTATTATTAATTTACAACGAAATTTAACAATAATAATTACAATCAAGAAATATGTCAACAAACTAAAGTTGAAATAAAATATTATGGCACAGAAGATTAGGACATATAAATAATAATTATTTATTAAAACTGAAAAATGACAACATGGTTTATGGTCTAAAAAATATTACAGCAACTGAAATAACGTGTGATGTATGCATCCAAGGTAAACTTACTAGATCACCACATAATAAAGTTTATCAAGAAACAACCACAAAATATTAGAAAGATTACATCTTGACGTTTGCGGTCCAATGAAACATCCATCTACATCTGGGCAAAGGTATGTTTTGGTCGTAGTAGACGAATTCAGCCGAAGATACTTTACTGAATTTATTAAGGAAAATCAGAGGTTCCTGAAAAAAAGAAGAGTTGATAGAGAGAAGGGATAACGAAATCGGAGAAAAAGTAAAATATTTAAGATCGGATAATGGTATTGAATTTACGAACAGGAGATTTACACGTTATTGTAAAACAAAGGTATTAAAAAGAATTTACAACTATTCACTCTCCGCAGAGTAATGGAATTGCAGAACGGGCTAATAGAACACTAATAACCACAGCACGTGTTATCCTTTTAGCTTCCAACCTTCAAAAGTTTGGGGCAGAAGCTGTATCAACAGCAACGTATTTACATAATCTGTCATACAATAAAGCAAAGAATAAAACTCCGATGGGAATATAGAGAGGTAAAAAACATTCTGTAAAGCATTTACGAATATTTGGATGTAAAGTATTCTTTAGAAATGAAGACATTCAAAAACAAAATTGATAAACGAGGTAAACGAGGAATTTTTGTTGGTTACTCAAGAACAAGAAAAGCATACAGAATTTATGATATTGAAGAAAACAAGATTATTGAAAGCAGGAATGTAGTGTTCTTTGAAACAGAAAATGGATACTGTAATGATTTATACGATAAATCTCAAGAAATCAATTCACTAGATTACATGTTTATTCACAATTTATAGCGAGAAATAAAAATAACACAATCACATCTCAATTTGAAAATAATGATCAACCGACAACTGATTTACTTAATAAAGATACAAATACTGAAAATTCAGAAGAATGCAACATCAAGATTGTGAAACTGTTGATAATATTCCGATTCAAGAACAAGACATACAGTTAAATCAACATGAATATAATACTAGCAACTTAAGAAGATCGAGGGAAATAAAACAACCTGAAAGATACCAGGCGTGAGCTACAAATGAAATCATCCCAAGAAATTTTAAAGAAGTTTATATATCTAAAGATAAAGAAGAATGGATAGAAGCCATTAACAAAGAACTACTGTCTTTAAAGAATTATAATGTATGGGAAATAGTAGATAAACCAGACGGTAAAGATATTATTAAAGGAAAATGGATATTCAGTTTAAAGGAAATTGAAGTAAGAAAAAAGTTTAAAGCAAGGCTAGTGGCAGACGGATCAAAATTGAAAATGGAAAATAATTATGAAGATTTTTTTAGTCCAGTAATGAAACCAGAATCATTTAGATTGCTACTGTCAATAGCTAGTATTAAAAACTAGCAGTGTGAAATTTGTGGACGTGGAGACAGCCTACTTGATGGGAAGTTAGATAGGGAGATTTATGTGAAAGTACCTGAAGGATTCAATATAGAAGATGGGAAAGTACTTAAAAGATGTAAAAGTTTGTATGGTCTTCCTGAAGCGGGGAAAATGTTGGTATAAAATTTTTTAAATATACTACATAAAATAGTTTTGGAGAGAACTAAAATGGATCCTTGCGTATTTAAGGGAAAATACCTCGTATAATAATAAATTCATTGCTATAGGAGTTTATGTTGACGATTTCGTCATTATTGGAGAAACTGACGAAGAGACAAATAAACTGATGAATGCATTGAAAATGAATTAACCATTAAGGAAATCAAGGAAAACATAAAACACTTAGGTAGTGCACAATTAACGAGATTTAAATGGTTTTTATTTATCTCAAGAAGATTATATTGACGATATTTTGAAAAAGATTCGATGTCAGAATGTAATCCAGTTAAAACTCCAGGAGTAATTGGCTTGTCACTAGATCAGTATGACGTCTCACAAAGAGTTCACAAATTAAAATACATGAAAATGCTAGAATGTATAGGTTATTTAGTAACAGGAACAAGACCTGATTTAGCATTTACCAAAAGTAAATTATCCAATATGCCAAAGATCCAAGAGAAATTCACATGAGTGCTTTGAAAAGAGTATTGAGATATATTAAAGGAACTAAAAAATATACATTACATATAGAAAATAAAATGGGAAAACTTAATATAAGCTCGGATGCAAGTTTGGTGCACTACTACAGATTGTAAATCTTTTGGCGGAACATATTATTAAAATTGGGAATAATTTAGTGTCGTGGAGAAGTAACAAGCAAAAACTAGTTACACTGTCTACTATGGAATCGGAATTAGTTCAATTATGCAACTCAACATGCGAATGTAATTGGTTTATACAATTATTGGAAGAGCTGGAACAAGAACAATTTCTTACGAAACCAGTAGTAATTAAAATAGACAGTAAAGCTGTACTATATTGGTGTGACAATAGCAAAAGTAAATATGCTAGAAGTATATACGCTAGAAAGTATATATGCTAAAAGTATAAATGCTAGAAATGCTAAAGTATATATGCTAGAAACAAGCATATAAAACTAAGTTTTACTATGTTAAAGAAGAAAAAGATAATGGCAATATTATTCTACAATATGAAAAATCAGAAGATATGCAAGCAGATATCATGACAAAAGATATAAATAGCTTTGTCATGATAAAACACTTAAAGAACATGAATGTGATTTTAATTTCTTAAATGTTAATGTATTTAACTCTTATTCTGTATTTATTATTGTTGTTTTTAGAGAAAGATCGCACATTTTACACGAAAGGGGGGATTTGTTGTACTTGTTGTACCAAGTAGCCATAGTATTGTGTAAAATGGGTAACCATAGTGTTGTTGATGTATGGAGACAAAGGGAATGCGATGACAGAAATGTATTCCAACGGATTACGAATAAATATGTTCTTATAATGTGAATAAAGAATAATTATTTTTTGATGGAGAACTAATATCGACGGGAGATCAACACATCAATATAAAAGATAAGTATACGATCTTTTTATAACATCGCATTGATGCAGCGTATCCCTAATATAATTTGTGAGCAACATATTGTACAAGTACAGTTTGCAAAAGTTTCTCATTCGGCTGTGAAGTCCTCTGCAATAGCGAATTTACAGATAAGCTAAATGAGCTCACAGCTTGGGGCCATAGAGTCCCAGGGGTCTCAAACTTTATTAAACAAAATGAAAAAAATGCTAAAAAATAGTATGAAAATATACAAATTTATAATTGTTCCCGTAAAGAATAATAAAATAAAATATATTAGATAAACAAGCTATTGGAGTTCATAACAGATTTATTCTGAGATCGCCATTTTCATTCTCATGTATTTCGTTTTGAACATGTCGAGTGCATGAAAAAATCCGTCACGCCAAATCCGTCACAGTTTTTGATTAGCTGATTGAATTGGTGTATTCCCGTCGTTTGGCGTATTCGAGCGGAAACATTTGAGGTTTGAGTTACATGTTGAGGCTGCCTTTCGAATTTTTTTAAACTTAAAATGATTACAACTTGTACAGGTAAAATATCATCCAGTAAACAAAAGAGTTAAAAACTAGTATCGAGCTCTTATGGGACAAGAGAAACTCAATTCGCTAACAGTAATGTTCAAGTCAAAATGGTAAGCTCTGAGATTTTCTCTTTCGAACATACTATTTCTGATTTTTTGAACAAAAAATCACTTAAACGAGCAATTTTAGTAAGTTTTGTTTTTATTAATGATTAATCCCTATATAGTATTTGAGTAAACTCCTATACCGTGCGTGTGTGGAGATTTCCGTGTCTCACGGCTAGACCACTCCCCGTGCACCAATCGAGACATATGATGTGTCATTGAACGCGTTTCGGTCCTCTGTTGGGGAACTGATTAATTTGTTTTCCGATCTGGCCATAAGATTCCAAGAAATTGTCAAAAACGTGTTTTTTCGTGTTTTGGATCTGCGATCTTTGTATGACGGGAATTAACCAACGCCACCTAAATAGGTCTTTGTAGGTGGTGTTGATTAAACCCCATTATTCCGTGGTTATTTTCCGTATTTACTCTGATTTTTTGGCAAACTAATAAAAATTAAATGAATATCGTCCGACAGAATGTGCTCAAAATTCTGAAGTATTTCGATTGGGAAGTGTTCCATGCGTATTTTGTGTAAAGAATTTGCAATTTGCCTTGGAACATTAAATTTGAAGAACGTGAAGTGAATACTGTTATGTTCAGAAAAAAACAGGCAGACTTCGTGAACCAGGTTTTTATTTACACACACACAGCTTTTATACAAAAATGTATCGTTCCGGTAACCCAAAGAATGTTCCATAGATCAAGCCAAGTTACCCTTTATACCGTGAGATGTACCAAACACTTGCGCAATCAACCAATATATCAAGAGACAGAATAACAAAATCTAGGCCGGGTCGTACACTCAATCACTTAGTCACAACACTCAATAGGGCACTTCAAAAATATCTCCACTGCCTCGGCGGTGGCGGTGGCGGCTTATAATGTCCTCGGCGCCTCAGACTCGCTCCTGGGGCGCAGGCTCGCTGAGTGGTCGCTCCCTGCCCGTTTGCAGGCGTTTTCCACGGTTCGCTACCTCTACTTGTTGCCTCGCCCGCCGCAGTGCGCTGCCTGGTCGGCGCGCTTTCCAAACGGGTGTTTACAGCCCCAACAAATACGAAGGAAACGAAAACTGAATACTAAACAATTCATTTCTGAAGCATGCGAAAATCGATTTTCAATTTCATGTTACTAACAACTTATGCACATAAACATACAAATAGTAACCTTTTAATGCTTATATATATATATATATATATATATAGAGAGAGAGAGAGAGAGAGAGAGAGAGAGGGGGAGAGAGGGAGAGGGAGGGAGGGAGAGGGAGGGAGGGAGAGGGGAGGGATGGAGGGAGGGAGGGAGAGGGAGGGAGAGGGAGGGAGAGGGGGAGAGAGGGGGGAGGGGGGAGAGAGAGGTGAGGGAGAGGGAGGGAGAGGGAGAGAGAGGGAGAGAGAGAGAGCGCCTTCAGAACAAAAATCAGACTGAGTTTGTGGAGTTTAAAAATCTTAAAATAGGGGCCAAATACAGAGCGTTCAATAGTCTCTTCTCCGCAGTGGCCGTCTCCCCACCCCACCAGCCTTTACAGGGAAACGGCAACATCGCGGTTCACTGAGGGCAACGGCGTTCGAATGTTAGTATATTCCCAGAGGCGCGCTCGCTGCAAGCAAGCAGCAGCTGAAATAAAAATACGTGATCAAGTGACATTATTTGACTAAGTACAAGTTGTTGTTGTGAGTGAGGACTTAGATTATAACTGTTAGAATGCTGACACTGGAAGAACGTGCATTTTTGGTAGAACATGTGTTTCGTGCAAAAGATAAGTACACGGATGATGTGAAACAAATGTTTGTGGCAAAAATTCCCAAAATCTGTAGTGCCACATCGTGATACTGTACGCGATGTAATTGCGAAATTTCGCCAAACAGGTTCTGTAGCAGATGCGCCGAGAAGTGGGCGACCTCGTGTTTTATCAGAGGATAAGCTTCTTGCAATCTCTGATAAAATGTTACAGAGCCCCACGAAACCAATGAGGAGGTTATCTAAGAATCTGCCGTCTCATTAGGTACTGCACACACTGCTGTAAGAAAAGAATTGAAAATGTTTCCTTACAAAGTAATGGCAGTGCAAGAATTGAAAATTACAGATCACCAGAAGAGAGTTCGTTATTGTGAGTGGTTTCAGAACTTTGTAAGCAGAGGCATCGATGTTCTGGACTACACGTTTTTTACAGATGAGGCTTGATTTCATCTTTCGGGATACATAAACTCTCAGAACAGTAGAATATGGACGTCAGAGAATCCTCACATCATTCATGAAGCGCCACTGCATGACCAAAAAATAGGAGTATGGATTGCCATATCTAGAGCACGTATTGTTGGCCCCATTTTCTTCAATGATACAGTAAACGCAGAGAGATATTGTAATAACATCCTGTATCCCTTCATTGAACAGCTGACAGAGAATGAAATAATGAATGCGTATTTCCAGCAAGATGGTGCTACAGCACATACTGCCAAAATTTCTTTGGATCTATTGGAAGAAGTGTTCGGGGAGCGCATAATTTCGAAAGGGCTGTGGCCGCCAAGATCACCAGATCTCACACCTCCTGATTTTTTTTTCTGGGGAGCAGCTAAAGGAAATGTGTACAAAACTCGTCCCAAGACCATTGAAGAATTAAAAAACTCAATATCGTTGTATGTAATGTCCATATCTACAGAAACATTAGAAAGAGTTTTGGATAATAAATGTAAAAGGGTAACGCTTTGCCTTCAAAATTCTGGAAAGCATTTTCAACACATGATGTAAGAAGATAATTATGAAAAGTAAAAAGTAAACTGCTTATTTCAAATGCTTTTTATTTTAGTGTCGATATATTATTTAACTGAATTTCTTGTTTCACATCCCTCTCCTTTTCTTTTTTTTGTTATTTAAGGTCGCATCAACAGCTAGGTCATTAGCGACCACTATTACATTTAACGTTATGAAATTATGGAGATGACGCGATATGATGGTGATAAGGGGTGAAAGGACGAACACAATTACAACCATGCCCGAGGCGGGACTCTAACCCGCGACCCTTCGGTCCGAGATCGCTACGACACTACTGCCTTAGCGATCTCGGCCACCGGGGATCGGCATCCCTCTCCTTCGTTGCTGTTGCGTAACGGACCAGGGCGAAGGGGCCAGGCAGCGAGCGGGGGGGGGGCGAAGGGGCGAGCCGTCGCAGCGCGATTCAGCCAGCGATGTTGCCGTTGCCGCATAAAGAGTGGTGGAGTGGGGAGGAAGCCACTGCGAGAGACATTTTGAACGCTCTGTATATGGAAGTGTTAAGTAACACAGGGGAATTAAGGCTAAATGTACCGAAAAAAACTTGTAGGAAAATTCAATAGATCGCAGCACCATCAGCAGGAATTTACTTTACCGATAACGTCCTGAACAAATGGTCCGATTTTCGATCTGTAAACGGCATTGACTCCTGTTTATAATAGAATTTACGCTACGAAGCCCTTTTTCAAAAAAAAAAAACTAGCAGAAACTCGATTTTTAAAAATTTTTCTCGTACTTCCGGGGAACAATTTCAAAATGTGGGCTATAGCGCGATGGCGACACGCTTCCAGAATCCAACGCCGTGTCAAACATGCAAATCGGATAAATAGGAGCGACGGTAAGTGAATTTCGAAAAACACCTTCACCCCACTCCCCCTTCCCCTTCACACGCCGCCGCGACATTGTTGGCCGGCGGCGCGGTCAAGCCGGCACGGGCGAGCCGGGCGGCGGCCGCCGGCCGCGGGGCGCGGCGACGGGCAAGAAGGCTGAACTCTCGGGGGCAGCAAGCCAGACACCCCCGTCACTTCGTTGATGCTTCCGTCACTTCCGCATCTCAAGATATTTTTTCCTCCACATATGAAACTAGTGATGCTGTAATAGGGGTAAACGGTCTCGTATCATCTTTAATAGTAGTATAAAACTATTATCTTATTCACATATTCCATCTTCCTTCGAATACCATCATAAGAATGTCTGAGGTATCACTCAAAACACCGATCCCGCTTTGGTGCTGATTCAAAAAGAAAAAAATCGAACTAATTGCGTAAATATCACCCATATTCCATCTCCTCACATCGTATTTTAGATATATTGTACTTCTAAGATCTTCCCATTACCATTTCACTACCGGAAAAAACAAGCGGAGATAACGCAAGAGCTCTTTTATCCTACGATTCGATTTATCATTTCAAAACGCGTTTGTCACCTTGATAGAATTCACCTGGTTAATCCTTTTTCCAGTAAAATAACCGAATCGAATTTTTAAAACGTTTTCGTACTTTAGGACAAAGTGCACATACTTTCTCATAGTAATCTAATATCTTTGGTCTGGGCCAGTTTTACCATCTTTCCCCATCTTCTGACATCTTGCTGACATCTATCGCCGCCCAAATACATTTTTTGAACTTTTTCTCATTTTTCAGCTTCTTAATGGTAGATACGAAATATTACTTTTAGGATATTAAAGAAGAGTAAAACTTCGTCCTATATAGGAATTTTCATTGATAAATTTGGAGCCGCTCTTAAGAAAATGGCGTTTAAGCGTTACTGTAAATGCGAAATGGAAGCTTCGGAATTTTCACAAGAATCTTTCGAGTTTTCGAACAAACTTCATTTGGTGACATTTAAAGCACTTCTACTCACAAATGTAATAATGTATAAAATTTCTGGAAATGTGAATATTAATGGCGTGAGAGACACTTAAAAATTAATTTATTTATTTTTTGAAAAATCAAAAAAATACAGCCAAATTTAATTTTATGTTAACTTAAAGAATGCAAATAGCATTCGTACGAAAAGTTTGAAGAAGCAATTTGAGAAAATGGCGTTTGAACATTTGTACAAATTCGGAAGTTTCAGTTCATTTTCACAGAAAACATCTGAGTTGTCGAGGAACTTTTAAGACATAGTGTTAAGCACATGTACTCGTAAATGTAATAGTAGGGAGTTTTTGCACCCTCGAACGTTACGTACTATCGATCTTCTGCTCATTCGCAGTGCAAGTTTCGCATCACTTTGGTGCATCTGCGCATGCGCAAAAGATCGATAGTACTTAACGTTCGAGGTGGCAAAAGTTCCCTAATATGAACAAATCGCCGTTAAAGAAAATATTTTACTAAATGAAAGGCTAGTCAAAGAATTACATTTTTGTAAGTTTTGAAAAAACAAAGGAATAGAGCAATATGGCGTTTATGTCATCTCAGAGTACATTAGGTACTATCCTTTCCAAAAGTTTAAGGAAAAAAGTTGAAGTCAATTTTGAGAAAATCTTGTTCTTGTAATTTTTAAAAATTGCACAAATTGCCCTCATTATTGCGCGAAAACTACTAAAAATTTCAAAAAATGTGCATGACCTTATTGAAAGAATTAAGTATGGAGAACAAATATAATTTTAAGGGAAAATCTCTATCTTCAATTTTGTAGTTGTAGGAAGACGCCGAAAAAAAAATTCGAACTTTTGCAATTTTCCCAAAATCAGTCAGCAATGAAAATAAGAGCTATGCCACCTTGAGTGTATTTTACTTTATTCTTACAATTAATTTAAGGAAAGTATTTGGAGTAATGTTTGATTGATTGTTAGTGATTTTGGGCGCGTCAACTGCTTTGGTCATTAGTCCCGTAAGTGCAATGCATGTTTATTTCATCGTGAGGTGGAAGAGATGTTGCCCGCTATGCCGATGGCGAGATCCGGCGCTGACCTTCCGTCCACTAGCGGGGCTTCCCAACCAGGTATCTGCCACCAGCGGGGCACCACCCCAGCCGGGACAAGCTCTAAATCACCGACCGATTTACCTGTCGGCTTGCCGGTTCTTTCTTAACAAGGTATCTCCCACCAGCAGTGCACGGCCCACAGCCGGGACAAGTTCCAATCCTCCCACTGGTCTCCCAGCATATATGGTAGTGTTGTGCAAGTTAGTGTGTGTGTGTGTGTGAAGATAGGACAAGGAAGAGGAAGGAAATATCGCGCGAGGTCCGTTTGTTAGGGAATTTCTTCGGCATTCGTTTGATGTTGATCGGAGAAACTACGGAAAACTTCCAATCAGAGCAGCCGGTCGCTAGAATTTTCCGTCAGACATCGGTTGAATTCTACATCTAACTGACAAGCTAGTGTTGAAAAATCCTGCCACCGTCGGGACTCGAACCTAGCACCTCTCGGTCAGAGGCATTGCAGTGACATCAGTTGATGCACTGAGCCACCTATCCTGGTTGACATTTTTGAGAAAATGTTGAAAATGTCCCTGGGGCTTAATAAAAAGTATCTCCAAAAATTAATGAATGTTTTTAAAAATCGCAGAACTTCGACTCAGACCAGATCGACAGGGGTTTATTCAGTTGAGCAAAAATTCTACACATAGTTTAGGCGCTAGTGGTGTTCACATACGCCCAGACAGGCAGACACAGACAGATGGACGGACGAACGGACGTTAAAAAGTCAAAACACACATACACCCTTTCGGGATCTATCAGGGGACCCCAAAACGAGTACTTCCGTTAATATCTCGAAATAGATTTTCCGCAGCATTACATAACTTTGAGTAACTAACACGAGAAAGTAACTGGTGGTGCTACAGAATGGCACAGACTTTCCCGTATTAGTTTTCAATTTCCTATAGTCTCAGCCAGCTATTCGGACTTTGTCGTAGTAAAATTTACTATTTTGTTGGCATGGGCTAGATTTATGGCCTTGGGCCATCTTGCCACCTGCCATTTAATGCACCCAACTTATTTTTTAGGTTTTCTCAATTATTCGGTTTCCTAATGGTAGATTCAAAATATTGCTTTTAGAATATTAAAGAAGACTGAAACCTTGTCCTTTACGACAATTTTCTTTCATATACTTGATACCGTTTTTAAGAAAAGGGTGTTTAAGCGTCTGTGGCAATGTGAAATATGAAGCCCTTTTTCACAGGAATCTTGAGTTTTTTTAAAAATTTATTTTAAGATATTTTAAGCTCTTCCATTCACAAATGCAATAATGTTTACAAATCGCTGCAAATGTGCATACAAGGCATGCGAAATATTTAAAAAATACATTTGTGTAAATTTTGAAGAAAAACAACAAAATAATACAACAAAACTTTTTTGTTTCCTTAGACAGTGCATTTCGCACTATACGTACAAAAACTTTGAACAAAAAATTTGGAACCTTTTCAGAAAAAATTGGCGTTTGAGCGTTTCTGAAAATGCGAAATTTCGAGTTCATTTCCAAAAAAAATTTTTAGTTTTCGAAAAACTTTAAATGATATAATTTAAAGTACGTGTGCTCATAAATCTAATAATGTGAACAAATCGCCGATAATGTAAATATAAACGACGTGACAGGCTATTCAAAAAGTTTCATTTGTGTTATTTTCGCAAAAACAAAAGAATAGAGCAAAATAGCGTTTATGTCATCTCTTAAAGTACATTTCGCAATATCCCTACCAATAGTTTAAAGGGAAAAATGGAGCCGATTTTGAAAAAATCTTGCTTTGTTATCTTTTAAAGTTGCATATATTGCACACAAGATTGCGCCATAACTACAAAAATTGTTTTAAAAAAATTCATGATCTTAATGAAAGAACTAATTATGTACAACAAATTTCTTAGAAAGGAAAAGTCTCTATCGTCAATATTGTAGTTGTAGGAAACGCCCAAAAAATTCAATCTTTTGCAATTTTCGAAAATTCAGTTATCAGTGAAATCGGACCTAAGCCATGTGTATTTTATTCAATTTTTACGAGAAATATAAAGAAAAAATTTGGAGCCATATTTGAGCAAATTTTTAAAATATCCGGGGGGGGGGGGTCGTGTAATGTATCTCCAAAAAGTAATGCACGTTTTTGAAAATTGCAGAGCTTCGAATGACAGTAGATCGACAGCTGTTTTTTGTTGTTGTTTTTTCCAGTTTGGAAAAATTTGTACGCAGTGTAAACGCTAGTGTTGTTCACATACACCAGAGACACTGACGGACGTTTTTCCGTCAATCAATTTTTCGGTATTAAGGACCCACAAAACATGGATTCTGGCTACACCACGAGTTACAGGAAGTAATTTACTATACAACAACACGATTTATCCACATTTTCATTATCAGGACTCGGCTTTGAGAGTTTTCCTGCGCACGATATAACTTTCTTTTCGTATGAAGATTGAGAAGAGAGATAAAGTAAAATTAATGTTCACAATTTGAAATTCCATTAATAAAATATTAATTATATCGAATTTAAAAGTAACTACTTTTTCTGCCTACTGTTTTTTTAATTTCTTTCTATCAGCAATGAAAACAAAGAGATGCACGTAGAAAACGCAGACACGAACAGAGAATCTTTGCAGCACTCTGTTCGAAATCTTTACGTGCAGCACATAGGAATGTCAGCAATTCTGAATTAGTATTAGACAAAATATGCCCATTGCAAAAATATAAACACATTTAAATAAAAACAATTTTTCAAAATTAATTAAATATATTTCCGGAAATAATTTCAAGAAAATTTGGTAATTTGTGAAAATACCTTAATAATTAGCAAATAATAAATATACTGTTAAGCAGATATTAAATGATCAGCAAAATATGTAAAATACGTAATACAGTACAAAATTTGTAACGAAAAATTTAAATATTTTGTTAGGATTGCAACAGTTCGCCTAAATTACAAAATGAGAACAGTAGACAAAACATATGTAATTACATTAGACCCGGACTTTAGCCATGAGATCGACAAGCAGTACCGCGAAACAGAATTTTACAGTTACTGAAGATCATTTTTTTACATGACTAGAGAAGTCTATTTATCCAATTTCAGTGTATTATATGGCGTTAGATTCATTGTGCATATCGCCAGCGCGCTATTTTACCACTTTTTCAAATATGTCAGCAAGTATAAAAACATTTTAAAAATTCGATTCGGCTATTTTACTGGGAAAAGGATTAACCAGGTGAATTCTATCAAGGTGACAAACGCCGTTTTGAAATGATAAATCGAATCGTAGGATAAAAGAGCTCTTGCGTTATCTCCGCTTGTTTTTTCCGGTAGTGAAATGGTAATGGAAGATCTTAGAAGTACAATATATCTAAAATACGATGTGAGGAGATTGAATGTGGGTGATATTTACGCAATTAGTTCGATTTTTTCTTTTTGAAATCAGCACCAAAGCGGGATCGGTGTTTTGAGTGATACCTCAGACATTCTTATGATGGTATTCGAAGGAAGATGGAATATGTGAATAAGATAATAGTTTTATACTACTATTAAAGATGATACGAGACCGTTTACCCCTATTACAGCATCACTAGTTTCATATGTGGAGAAAAAATATCTTGAGATGCGAAGTGACGGAAGCATCAACGAAGTGACGGGGTGTCTGGCTTGCTGCCCCCGAGAGTTCAGCCTTCTTGCCCGTCGCCGCGCCGCGGCGGCCGCCGCCCGGCTCGCCCGTGCCGGCTTGACCGCGCCGCCGGCCAACAATGTCGCGGCGGCGTGGAAGGGGAAGGGGGAGTGGGGTGAGGTGTTTTTCGAAATTTCACTTACCGTCGCTCCTATTTATCCGATTTGCATGTTTGACACGGCGTTGGATTCTGGAAGCGTGTCGCCATCGCGCTATAAGCCCACATTTTTGAAATTGTTCCCGGAAGTACGAGAAAAATTTTAAAAATCGAGTTTCTGCTAGTTTTTTTTGAAAAAGGGCTTCGTAGCGTAAATTCTATTATAAACAGGAGTCAAATGCCGTTTACAGATCGAAAATCGGACCATTTGTTCAGACGTAATCGGTAAAGTAAAATTCACTAAACTTGGTGCTGCCACGTGGTGGCGACAAATTGAACTAGTGTCGGTACATTTAGCCTTAAATGTAGTTGTAGTTTTCGCGTCAGAATTTTCCGAATTCATTGACAATGATCTTATATTAGCATTAGAGAATAACGCAGAACAGTAGCTTACAGGTGATAATTTATGTTAATTTTAGAAAACAAAACGTAAAATATATAGCTATGCTGTCGCATCATGCATATACCTGTAAGTATTTACAGCGATTATAATATTGAAATTGCAATATGACCAGTTCATTTCCGGTTTGGAGTTAATATACAAGACCATTGAGTGTTGGGAATTTTTGAACGGGAGTATAATATTAACAGCTACTACTATTCATTGATAAGTTCAATGCCAGATACTCTAAGAATATATTTGAACAAAGCTACGCATGAAAGAAATGAAGTATGAAAGAAATTTTCAACACAAGAATATAGTTTTAAAACAGTTTCTAGCGACGGCGACGCCACATTCAACTAGTTCAATTATATTGTACGAAGTTTGACATATAGCTATTATGTTATAAATTGTTATCAATTTTTAAAATTAAAATATGAATAAAATTAAAGGCATGTTTTAATTGTTTAATTACTTTTTAATAAAAAATATTAAAATGTCCTTTCTTAAAATGTTATTGTTGCCAGTAAAAGGGTGGAGGGCTCAAAAATGTTTTTGGTTGGGGCCTCGAAAGTGATGAATCCGCCGTTGGTGCACTGGTAAGCTTAGGAACATAGCTTAAGCTAAGTTCAATGGAATCGTTGACTTAAAAATTTTGCGCATTTTTCAACATGTGATTGGGGGGAACCAAGGGGAATATACACATAAATGTTTATAATATTTTAGAAATTATTTGATGTGTTCTTTCACATATTATGAGCTTTTACGAACGTATAGGGACAAATGTATAGTTGTATAAGCGTTACCACATTATTTTTCGTGTAAGTCGTGATTTAAAAAAATTTAATTAGTGACAAAAAGCGTGATTTTTTTGGAAAAAGCGGGACAAAATGAAAAAAAACAATAATAAGTAATATATTAATTGTAAGTGCCGAAACTTTTATACAAAGTTCAATCACAAACAACGTAATCACTAGGTTATCAAATTTCAATTGCTGATGTTTTATAGGTAGTTTCGTAATCAGAAGAGGATGTACCTGAGTTAGTCTGTGAAATTACGGATACAATTATGACAATCAATTAATCGCAACTTTTATAGAAGAACAAAGTTACACGTCCGTTTTTAAGCATGCAGCGTGAGAGCTCCATTTAAGCATGTAGCGTGAAATGCTCCACTCTTTCTTTCAAAGCCACCAACATACTTTATACTCCTTTGACTTTGCCTCGCATAGCCAGTTATAATCACATTCCCATTCAATGTGGTGTTTTATTAACCTACGTTTTCTTATGTAGTTTAATATTTTTAATGGGTGTCTTACGCCGACAAATCCAAACTGACCGAAGAAGTGTCATCATCTTTACTTATCTTCAAACAAAGCGTTAAGCAGTACAAAATTAAAGTACAGTTTATTCTCAAAGTAGGGTGTTTGACATATTCCATATGCGAAGCGATTTCACGTTTCATTAAAAAAAAGAACAGCGCGTTGCGATGTGCGATGGCGTCGACACCGCCAGCTCGACGACCCATGATGCTATACGACGACCTACTCAACCGACGATCTTGTCGCTGAGATTTCTTTCGCGTGCTGGTTTCTTGTTTTTTTTGTTGTATTTTTTGCGTTGGGCAATTCAAATAGAACGATTTTACAAAACCGTGATATGGGCTGTACCGCGTGGGACATTAACTTTTAGTCCTATAAAGCGGGACGTCTGGCAACGCTGAGTTATATACATTCTGGCCTTATAGCCCCATCAGACTATGGCCATGACATGGCGTCCCAGCTTAAACGACCATGGGCTCGGGAGCTCTGTGGTTAGCATGTTGCAACCTCTTACTCCATTTGATTTTCTCTACCTGCGAGTTATCGACTGACGAACTCACTTCGCGGCATTAGAATGCTAACTAACTGGTCCTGAACAACCGGAGGTGTGTGTGTGTGTATATCTGGGAAACATGTAATGCGTAGATATATACTGCAATTTATTCACCTCTGCCTCTGGCAAGAATCAGCTGTTGACGGTTTCATCCAATCGGGAGCTCATATGTCGCTACAGTGATGTCACTATGGTGACGTTCAAGCTCCCGATTGGATGAAACCGTCAACAGCTGATTCCTGCCAGAGGCAGAGGTGAATAAATTGCAGTGTAGAAAACTAAGGATCCTGTGATGCCTATCGTCACCGTAGTCACTTAGGCCGATTTAACGATAAATAAAGGCAGATAGTTTTTGTAAAGAACAGTCCACACCAAAAGTTGCAAGCTGAGTACCCTTGAACGAAAGGAAGAAGCTTCGATTACATCAGAAATATATTCAACACATGGAGATGTTCATCTGAAATGTTTTTGATCAAATTTGTTACGTCATTTTTCTTTGTTTTTAGGGCATTTTAAAGACATTTAAGATGTATTTTATTGATCATTTTTGGCAATGTTATAGGTCATCAAAATCCACCCTCTAATGATAACCTCCATTAATATGTGATGATACATGATATAAAATGTGTGGATTTAATGAAACATAACTGATTTTATTTTCTGAAATGTACGGTGTACTGCTCGTTTAAATTCTATTTCCTTGTTTCTTTCCCTCTTTCTGTCGTACTCTAGAGAAAAATTCTGTATTTTTTTTATAATATTTACGATATCCATTTACTGAGTTCTCATTATACGTATTGCAATATCCACATATCTGTATTTGAAAAAAAATGTTTCGATCATACCGATATCCGACTCTGTCATTGGATCGCTATCCTTCCCTAATGAGACTTTCTGAAATGAACTTATCCGTAAATAAACTCTCCGAATGTTCTGTGAATCGATGTGGACTTAATGTAAATTTGTTATACCTCACGAACTTCGAGCGCAAACTTAATTATTTGCCTCTCCAAGCTGCCATCTCGATCGACATTCTTTCGATTCTGTGCTCACTAATGCAGAATAGATGCTATCAACTATGTTTGAATTTAGGAAGTCTGATGAAATATGTCAGGATCTATTAGTGTATCACATCATGAGATATATTGGAATTTCCATTTTCCCGCAATCTAAGTGATTTACAAAGATTGCAGCAATCAATAAGTGATGAATCAGAAACTAGTTATCCTACCTCGCGGAAGCGGCGAACCGTATTCCATCTCTTGCTGCAAGAGAGAAAATGCCATCAATCAACGGCAAGTGCGATTTTGCCAACTGGATCGTACCTTAGCATAACGACCAGCGCACTTAAGTATTAAGCATTAGACTCAATCTTCTGAACCAGAAAATCATTATTTCCTATCAAATGTCGTAAGGGATGAAATCATGATCACAATAGTTTTTGTAAAATAAATAAATAAAAAATATAATAAAATTTAAAAAAATCGGGGGCAAGGCATTACCAGCTTCAAGTCTTGTTCTACCTCACAATCTTAGTGTCGGCATTTTGAATTCCGTGCGGACGCACATAAGAACAAAAGGATTTATATTTAATATCGCAATTTCTGAGTTTAGAAAAAATAATTATTTTTCACGCGGATGAATAAAGTCCTCCATTAACTTCTTACCAGTTCTCTATAAGAGCATCATATTTTCATAGTCAAGTGAAATTAATCAACACGTTTACGTCACTTCGGCCTACAAATAGTTCTTAGGGGTCATCCATAAATTACGTAACTCTAAAGGGGGAGGGATGGGGGTCTGAGGCAGCGTTACACTGCGTTACGTAGAGATAGAGAAATGCTTTACAAGGAGAGGGAGTATTGAAAATACTCGAAATTGGCGTTACGTAATTTGTGGACGACCCCTTAGGTCGGAGACCGGTCGTGGGACGTCATTAATAGCGAGTATGATACATTAACACTTTTTCCCATTTTATAGTTTTTGAAGTAAAGCATCTTTGAAATCGTCTAGTACGAAGACGGGAGTACATGATAGAACCGCTAGGTACATGCAACGAGAACCAGTTGTACTGATATCATTAGAACCGTACTACCAGCGGATTTGGTGGTATTTTCCTATCAGAGGTCGTAAGGGAAGACATCAATATCACAATCGTTTTTCAAATAATAAACATAATAAAAATATAATAAAATAAAATCCTTCTTACGCCTTCCTTCGGTGGGGAAGTAAAGCCGGATGTCCCTTGTAGTAGATTTAATGCATGTAAAAGATCCCTCAAGTCTAAAAGAAGCGTCTGAGTTAAATTCAAATCGCCTGTTTCGTCGCCCGAGTAATATCTTATTTCTCCGCTAGATGGTGAAAAGAGCGTAAAGGAAATTTTACGTGGTCAGATGGAATAGCGAGCCTGATGGCCCGAGTCTCACCACGTAAAATAAGGCATTAACTAACTTAGCTTACATGCTTATGTTGGAGTTGTTGTGAAGAGGAAAGAAGCCTTTATTTAATCACGCATGTATTGTGTTGGCCAAGGACGGCATCACGCATCGCACGGCGCAATTGGTTCATGTAACATCAATATCGTTAGTTTCTTGACAACCGGACTATATGCACACCTTTGAGAGAGACATAACTCATTAACCGGCACTGCTCATGTATTTATTTATCTCAATAATACCTTCTTTCCGCTACTTGGTGAAAGGAGTGTAACAAAATTTGCGTGGTCAGACGGAAGAGCAGGCCTCATGGCCTGAGTCTCACCACGTAAAATAAGGCAATTCAATTCAATTCAATTATCAGTTGCGCCCTCCTGCCTTGTCCTGTCAACCCCTCTCGCTTCTCCGCCCTCGTGTCCGTCCCATTCAGTCCCATTCCGTCCCGTTCGGTCTCGCCCTGTCCCGTCGCGTCCGCTCGCCTTGTCGCCTGTCCACTCTGTCCTTTTGCCTCATCTCGCCTTATCCTCGGGCGCCTTATCCTCCTCGCCTTACCCTCTTTACCTGTTACGTCTGTCCCTCCCGTTCCCCTCCACTCATTCTTTTCCTTCCCCATTCACTTCCTCCGGTCACGCTCCGTATCGCGGCAAATGTGGTCTAGGATAGCATTATCAGATTGTATCTACCTTCCCAGTCATGCGAGCACTTTTTTTGCATTCACTGATGTCAGACAAACTTGGGGGGCATGGTCGGTGATTAACGAGTAAAATTTATTTATACACATTTATTTCACACACGTTGGCTAACTCGTGCGTAAGACTTCCCTATTATTCTTGCCATTCCGCAAGTTCCGGAAAATATTCGGATGATGGAATTATATTTATGTTGCTAGAATGCAAAAATGTGATCTTTAAAACTTCCTTTGTAAGAAATATTATTTATATGCATAATTGTGTGTTTAAAATGTAGTTAATTGCAAGCTTAATTAAAAACGTGATGAAAGTAAACACAGGTTCTTTGGAATTCGGTTTTAACAACCCGTCCGTTTAGTGACATACGTATTCTCACTTCCTTACCAACACGATTTGTATTGAGTTTTACATTTTTTGTTGGTTTGGCGAATGTAGAAAGGGATAGGGACTGTGTAAGAAAGTGAAGAGTGCATTACTTAGGGAACGAAAGTACAAAAATATATATTGGAAAATAGGTTATTTCATACATAAATCTGATCTGAAAATAACGATTACAAATCCAAATGTTAATGTGGACTAAAGTTATGGCTAATGTGACTATAAAACAGGTATTCGGGATATATTTTATTTCTTAATTATCATCTTGTTCGCCCACTCGGCCATTCAAGGACTGGAAAGTAAAATTACACAATTCCCTTTCAAGTTTATTTAACCATAACTATTTGTAGTACTTATTGCTATTACTCACTGTACACCTAATAATAAAATATAATAATACTGATTATTAATTATCATTTTCACTAATTATTATTACTAATTTAATTTTTATCTCCTTTATGGACGAAATTTATCCTTAGGAAATTCTGATTTTATTCTACTAGAAAGCCCAGCACTACGGCCTAGAGTAAGGCTTTTTTTTACTTGGATATATGTGTAATTCTCTGTCAATTTCTGAATTTCGCACAAACCAAAGAACTTCAATATACTTTTTTAGTATTTTTTGCCCTACTTGTAATTTCACTTTTTGCTGATGAATTATTCCATATTGGAGATGCGTAAGTTAAAAGAATAATATCAGATTTTTAAATAACTTAATTTAAAACTCCACTTTTAATGAGGGTGTTTGATTATTAAAAGGTCATATTTTTATCATTTTCCACTTGCTTTATTTATTATTGCCAAAATTGGTATTTCTGATAATTAATTTAGCATAAACAATGCTTCAGTGATGTATACTGCAATGGAAGTTTGACACTTAGACGTGTACGTGAAAAGTTCCATTTGTAGATCATGAGAAATATCTTGTCAGAATTCTACGTATTCCAGTTAATGCTACGAAATATTATATTTCGTTTAAATTTTAAATATATTTATTTTTGGATTTAAAAGCATAATATTTTCCCAATCGTATGACCATTCATGATGTTAAGCACAAATTACAAACGTTTACAGCGCCGTTCATCCCCGCTTTGTGGCCGCCGCGAGTGTGGGTGGCGCCAGGCGCTAGTAGAGCGTCTGGCTGTTGACGAGCTGGTCGAGCGACACGCTGTCCAGCAGGTTGGAGAAGTAGTTGGCGTAGCGCGTCTCCAGCTCGTCGACGACGCGGTCGCGGTACGCGCCCAGCAGCCACGAGGCGATGTGTGACGCCAGCCAGTTGAGCACGAAGCCCAGCCCCGTCACCTCCACCTGCATGTCCCTGCGGCACGCCACAATCCTCCCTTCAGGCCGCGCAACAAAAAGTTAATGATTGATTAGTTGATTTAATGATTGATTAGTGATTCCGGGCGCGTCAACTGCTAAAGTCATTAGTCCCATAAGTGTAATGTATTCTTTTATTTCTCGGGAGCTGGCAGTGATCTTACGCGGCTGGATGGTGAGATCCGGTGACGACCTATACGCCATTTTTTCATTATTCGAATAATTTTCTTTTGCAATCTGAAGGTCTGAATACTACAGGGTGAGCTTCCCCAGAATATTATGCCATATCTCAGGCGGGAATGCACATTTGCAAAATAAACGCAACGAGCTGCATGAAGGCTGACAGAATTTGAAAGAATTCTGAATGCGTAGCATAATGAACTTAATTTAGTGTTTAATTCTGTTATATGTACATTCCATTTGAGGTTTGATTGGATTGAAAGACCTAAAAATTTTGTTGCCTCAACATCAGCTAATTGCATATTGTTCATTTTCAATGGAACATGCATTTTCCGCATCATCTACAACTTCGCACAAACCGCATCCCGATACCTCAAACAGTGTCGAAGAAATTCTCTGTGGCAAACTACTAGGACCTCCCGGTCAGTGGCACTGGTCCGCACAAGATATTTAATTGATTTGAGGTACTGACAAGAAGACGAAAATGGAAATTATTTTTCAATGCATTTTCAAGACTTATATTTTTAGATATTACTTTAAAATTTTGTAAAGTTTTTTCTAGTTTGATGATGTTATTACACACTCTACATTGAAAGTATGAGAAAAAACTGATTTAAAAATTCTTAAATTGATTTTTTGATTTGATGAATCATTTATAATTAAACGAGGGTTTTGCTATTTAGAGCGTCTATCATATGGGAAGCTTTATCGTGTTTATTGTTCTGTGTAAGCTTTTTCAAGGCCACGCTCATGGTAAAAGAAAGTTCAAAATCTTATTGTCCAGCAATACCTTGTTACAAAAAACTGATGTGCTGAAAGTAGGTACACTGTCTTCGAAAGGCAAATTTTCTTTCCTTCATTTATTCTCATTAACCATGAAATTAAGTTATTTAACACTTTAATTTGCTTGAAAGGTTCATTCCTAAAAATTATTACTTCACTTCTTCTAACGCTAATATACATATACACGACAAACGCACACCAAAAAAGGTAAGAGAAAATAACGGGATATTTTCCTCTTAAGAGGAACAATTATTTAAAAAAAATCGTTTCGTGATGACATCTTCTGTAAAGAATTGAAAAGCAACAACACTAATTCCTACAAAAACATTTGAGGTAATTCTTAGTATTTTTTTTTTGTAAATTTGAAAAATAAGGTATTTTGAAGATGTAAGAACGCAAAATTCTATCGGTATTACTTAAAAGAAATCTTCTGAGGCGCGTGCGAGACTTGAAAACTGTGTCACCTCAGTGGTCGGGTTTCAGGTAAGAGTCCCTCGTCTGGCTGATCAAAGTGAAAGTTCACATGGAATCATTTGCAGTGAAATTGTAAATATTGTACAGAACCTGTCTCTTTGAGAAATATTGTACTCGTATATTCACCAGCTTTAAGGCACGGTCAACTGATGCTTCTGAAATCCTCGAGTTTTGAAGGTTGAAACAGAGCATGAGGTTCTATCTTGTAGAGTGAAATCGAAATTTAACTCTCCTAGGGATCAACTGCAATAGATCAGCTGTAATTCCGCTATCGCTGCAGCAATGTTGACTGAGGGGTCCTCGGATTCCAGTCCCAACGGTGGGAATTTCCGACACCAGCGACAGAGCTATACTTCGGTTTTTTTTTCTTGGCGCGTGGGGGTGTGTCATCAAAATGAAATATCTCACGGTATTTCGCGTCGTTCTCGGTTGTGCCGCTAGGAGTCGCATGATCGCCAGCCCTGCTCGATATAGTCGCGACCATGCGACTCCTAGCGGCACAACCGAGAACGACGCGAAATACCGTGGGATATTCCATCTTGAAGACAAGACCCCACGCGCCAAGAAAGAAAAACCGAAGTATAGGTTGAATCCAGCCGTGGCAGCGCCGGAGCAGTACTCTAACAAACGAGCCACGCACCGCTTGCAATGTTTCCTTACTCTCCTTGAGCAATTCTCACCCCTTATTTACACTTACACGCACACATGCCAGGACCTTAGAGCTTGTTCCGACTCGGGCGGTTCCCTGCCCAAGGAAATATCTGGGGTGAGAAAACCCCGCAAGCGGACGAACAAAGTCTCACATTCTAGCGGGCTATAACGCACTACTACGGATTTAACGACCTAAGAAGTTGCTCACCCAACCCCATCCCCGCCTATCCCCATCCCTCCCCTGCCCAACTCCTTCATCCAAAACAAAATAACCCTTCTAACCTCTTCCCAGACTCGCATTCCCCGCCCTTGTACAGGAGAGAGAAGTCATAAACTAAAAACTAAACACCAACCCCAAAGAGACCCTTGGTTCGAAGAGACCATGCAAGCGGTCAGGCGAACAAGTTTAAGATGTCCAGGAACGCAATAAGAAGTTGCCGCCCCCAGGACCAATCCTCGCCTTGTAGTGCTCGGCGGAATGCGCACTCACCCTGCTTCGTTGATGCGGAACTCCTCGAGGTAGGCCTTGTCCGCGTCGAAGTCCACGTGCAGGTGCACGTGCAGGGCCAGCGGGTACACCTCGGCCGACAGCGTCCCCGACGGCCCCAGGCCCATCACCTGCGCCTCGTAGTGCCCGTACGTCAGCTGCAACCGACAGACGCACCCAGCGCCGACCCCTGACGCACCCCGGGCGATAGCTCGCGAGGGCGCTCCACATACTACAGAGAGAAACTACTCCGCGGACAATATGGGCTAGCTGATCCCTGCGATTACATCGCACTGTCGAGAAGCTTAAAAAGAAAAGTACAATCTATGCACTATGTGGAAAATTAACTACCTCGTAATACGTTTCTGGTCTTTCCCTTCTTATACTTCGTGATTAATGATGTGAAGGTGGTTTGCAAATTCTGGAACAACACAGCCACTATTCACTTTAAAATTGAGTCACACACCTTTCTGAAAATGTTATTCACATTTTTTTATTTACCAAGATCTGTAATGATTGGGGAGCAAATGATTGCCCCTTCACAACGTTATATAGTACTCTTCATATCTAAATTTAAACACACTAAGTATATTTCAACTATTCACCTTCTTGAGAACAGTGTCGGCATTTAAAGGGGAAAAATGTTGAAGACTGAACAAACGTTAAGCACATTTGTTAAATTTCAGATAAAATTAAACAAATTTTTACAAGGTGAATGAAACATTGTACTATATTCGTGTTGTAACGTCTTACAATTTTCAATTACTCATTCAACCACACAATCATCAATTACAAATTCGGCCTAATGACCTCGCTTGGCAATTTTAGATCTCATCTTCTAATAAGATGCGTTTTGGCAGGTATATCGTAAGTGACCATGCGGTAAGCTTCATCAAGGCGTGGACTTCCAATTTGTGACTGTTATGCGAAATTGCACTTAATTTATTCCGTTTATATTTATTATATTTCATATTGTACTAATTTAAGAAATTATAAAGTTATGTCAAAAAAGGTAAATGATTGCATTTTTGACATTTGTAATAAAATATTTTTTTGAATCCAAATAGTATAAATATACTAGAAGTTATGTAAAACAGGCCGCTTTTTACCAATATTTAATTATCAAGAAAACGTTTTGAAAACCTACAGTGGGTGTAAAAAGTATTCAAACACCAGTGCATTTTAAAAATTATTGTAATTGTTATTCAATAATTAACGTATAACCAATACATATTTTTATCGTAATATTAACCTGTGTGTGCGGAAAATATCAAAAACAGCAGAAAAACACGGACTCGACTCGACAGGCGTCTGTGTGTTTTATGAAAAGAAGAAAACGTCTTTGGAACAGAGAAAAATTATCATCAGGTTGCATAAAACATGCAAATCGTTGCGATAAATTTCTCAAATTTTAAACAGATCAAAGATACCATTCTGGGAGTCTTTCAGAGATTTAGTGTAAACAAAACACTGGAAAACATGAAAAAAACTTGGACGTCCAAAGAAACTTAGTAGAGCAGATGGTCTTTCAATTTTACGGAAAGCGAAGAAACCTCCACGATTAACCCGTCGATGCACTTAAGGGGCCTCCCAGGCCCCCTGACTTCTGTTCAAAGCTAAAATTCCGTTTTTTGCTTGTGATTACTAATATTTTTTGACATCTTAAAATGATATTTTTCCTTTCTGGTGGGACAAGGAGAGTAAATAGAAACATATCCGCATTTAGAAATCTCGCCTTTTGTGCAGGTAGTCGTAGTTTCCACTTAAGGGGCCTGAAAAGCCCCCTATTGTTCTGTGGCTTAGTTCCAAGTATTATAAGGGAAAATTCTCCGCTATCGACAATGGAGAATGACAGTGTTTCCTGTTAAATATCCTCTCACGGAAATTCCAAGAATTTTACTTTCACTTCAGGAAACCATTCCTTTACAGTCAGCAGATTTTCAACGCAAAATTTAGTTTTGTTTCCGTCACCAGCGTGAACACGTTCCCTGAGTAAATTGTGCGGTATATAGTGGCCATTAAGAAGTTATCTTTCTTCATCGAATATGAGTGTTAATTTGAATGAAGAAGAGCTTGATTACTTGCTAAATTTGGAGGAAGAAAGCGACCTTGGAGATATTACTAGTGACGCCAGTGATCAAGATGTGTCGTGGGTGCCTGAATCTCAGAAGCCAAGGCGAAGATATAGTAGCAGTAGCAACTATAGCAGTGATGGAGAAGAGGTCAACAATTCCGCTAATGTGCCAGTGATAAACACGGATGTTCCTTGCGATGTAACATTTAGGGGTAAAAATGGATACCAATGGAGTCCCCACGCTCCATCGATATCACAAACATTAGCACACAATGTTGTGCGTAAACGTCCTGGGCTAGTTCCAGGAATTACTGTTTCGTCTCCATTGGATGCTTTCAATTTGTTCTTTAGTGATGAGATAAAGGAAGAAATATTACGATGTACAAATCGTGAGGCAAAACGGGTGTCTGATCGTGAAGGGAAAATGTGGACTAATATGATAAGAGAAGAATTAGATGCGTTTCTCGGCCTCGTGATTTGCGCTGGCTCTTCAAAATCGTGGGATGTCCCAATAAGAGAATTATTTTTGAGTGAAAGAGATGATCCGTTTTTTGCAGCATCTATGAATATCCACAGGTTCGAAGACATTCGAAGGTTCATGCGCTTTGATGACAAAAGAACCCGGGACGCAAGAAGAGAAACAGACAAATTTCCACACATTAGTTACATATGGCATCTTTTTATTACTAACTGTAAAAGTGTATACAATCCTGGTGAATATATAACTGTGGATGAACAATTAGTTAGCTTTAGAGGACGGTGTCCTTTTAGAACTTATATGCCGAATAAGCCTGCTAAATACGGCATAAAAATATTCTGGTGTTGTTATGCTGAGAATGGGTATGCAATGAATGGCAGCATTTACTGTGGTAAGCAAAAAGGCGAGCCCGTGGCAAAGGATTTGGGAGCAAGTATGGTGAAGGAACTCACACATCCTTTGAGAAACGGAGGATATAATATTACCGTGGATAATTTTTTTACGTCCGTTCCACTCGCAGAGTTCCGATTACAGAAAAAACTGACATTGCTAGGAACTTTACGTCAAAATAAAAAAGAAATTCCGAATGAATTGAAAAACAATAGAGAGATTTTTTCCAGTATGTCTGTTCATACAAATAATTTGACTTTGTTGTCATACAAAGCAAAGAAAAATAAAATGATTTATTTACTAAGTTCCATGCATCGCAATCAGCAATGTAGTGATCTTCAAAACAAGCCAGAAATGATTTTATTATACAATAAAAGAAAGATAGGAGTGGATATGATGGACCAGATGGTAGATGACTACACATCAAGACGCCAAACGCGCCGATGGCCAATGCGCATATTCTACAATATTATAGACATTGCAGCACTGAATGCATACATTATTTTCACCAAAGCGCACAAACAGTACAATGAAAAGGTCAGTGGGCGACGAATTTTCTTGAAAGAACTATCCGAAGAACTATCAAAACCAAATATGAAATCAAGGATCAACAATCCCAAAATTCATAAAAGAACTTTGAACTGTATAAATGTTTTCGGAATCAAACAAGCTGTAGAAGCGAGCGGCAGAAGGACCACAAACAAACGCAAAAGGTTAGTAAAATTTTTAAAACAAATAATTATAATTATAAATTAATATATTGGTTTAATAGTGCTTATGAATTATTTCCAGGTGTTACATATGTCCGCACAAAATGGACAGAAAAACTAAGAATGTTTGTACAAAATGTATGAAGAATATTTGTGGAGAACACTCTAATAACTATATTTTTTGCAATAATTGCAAATAGATTCACCTTAATCAATGTGCAAACTTATTTTAGTGTAGTACAGAAAGAAATATAATAAAATTGTATGAAATTCTGTTAAAAATTATTTAATTTTTCGCGCTGTGCCTTGTAATTTTAGGAGGGGCCTCAGATACCCCTTAAGTGTATAAGTGTAATTTTCTTCTTCGGTGCATCGACGGGTTAAGTACACCAAAGGCAGCAAGTTAATATGAAAATGAATTGCAGATAAATGTGAGAGCAGTGTGCAACATTTTTGAGGCAAAGTGGCTAACATGGAAGAATAACTAGAAGAAAATATTATGTGAATGAAGTCAACAGAAGGAAAAGGTTAGAATACGCAAAAAAAATGCAAATAAATAGAGTGAGTTTTGAAAAAAATGTTATTTTCACCGACGAAAGCAAATACAACATATTTTCTTCAGGTGGAAGTCGGATAAATTTTTTACTTTTCTTTACATTTTAGCCAATTAAAAATTTTTCTCAAGAAATCCTTAGGTGTTCGAATACTTTTTACACTCACTGTACGTTTTCAGAAAAAAACTAAACATAGTCAATTGAAAACGGTACAGTGGTAGAACTTGACTCTCCTTAAAAAAAAATAGACCATTTAAATTGGGCTCGAGATGATCGCGGGCACTCACGGAGAGGTCGTCGAAGGCGATGCCGCCCCAGATGCTGAAGCCGCTGCCGTTGACGTCGTGCCAGAAGAAGGCGTCGCCGCTGCGGTGCGCCGACGTCAGCCCCTGCGCGTAGCCGTCAGTGGCCACGAAGCCGCCGCGGATCGTCACGAACAGCACCTGCGAGCCGAACATCGCTCATCTCTCCAACAATTTCTGCGCAAATATATCCTCAATGAATCAAATAGCCCACTTCAACCTAGCCACACTCAACGATTTCCCGACCCGAATCCAAATAGACATCCGCTACATGCCTTCCTCTATATATTTTCCGATGTAAACTAAGCCTAGGAGCTCAATGAGAATCCTATACCAATGTTGTAGTTAGCTTAGAATTAGTTTTAGATTAGGTTAACTATAAGTCAGTACAAGTACATCTAAAAAAGCAATAACTACTGAACCATATACTTAAATTTGATCAATAATAATAATATTAATAATAATAATAATAATAATAATAATAATAATAATAACGGCATAAATTAATAGTTGTCTCTAATGAGGCAGGCAATTTGATCAATAATAATAATATTAATAATAATAATAATAATAATAATAATAATAATAATAATAATAATAACTCCACCTAGGGAGTACACGACCTTGCAGTTGGTGGTGGAGCTTGAGTACCCCCATGAGCCTTAAAGCTATGTCAGTGGTAGCCTAGCTACCGGTGGGGCCTCCCTTGCTGAATGGGTTGAAGGTGAGGGGTCAGACGAAGAAGTACTCCATTTTGAGGAGAGTGGGAAGTAAGTAGAGAGGGAAGGGTCATGAACCTTTGGACTTCCTGTTGTCGGCCCATAGAGGGTACAGGAGAGAAACTGGTTTGGCACACCAGGCCACTGATTAGAGTGGAGGCCCGAACCTTGCATTAGCCAGCGAAGGAGGCTGCCTTCAGCAGTCAGTGAAAATCCCGTAGGGTTTAGTAATGCCGACTGGCGATCGGAGGGACCCCTTGCTGGGCCCTGCGGGGGGATGCCCCGAGGCCACTGTGGGTCGCAGTAACGGATGGCAGGAAACAACCCGAGGGTTAAGTGTGATCTGTGAACTCGAACTTGCGTCCTGCGAATCTTCAATTCAAACCAATGAGCAAAATGGATAGAACAAGCAATGTAATGAATCTTAACGTGCCTTGTTCTACCAATGTCCCATACCTGCTCAGAAACCGAGCTAATGTCACCTTGTCGACATCTGGCCATCCCACGGATGCTAGTCCCAGGGACCCAGAGCCGGCAGTAGCTCGAAGCCATCGTCAGAGATGGACCCGGGATGAATTAAAGGAGGTGATGTGGTGCTTTTACTACGCAAAAGCGAAAAATGGGGGCTCTGAAATAGAAGTTTTCAAGGTATGGAGAGAGCGGAACCCAGATATGAGACCTACCCTAGACTCAAAGAAGCTTGCCAGTCAACGACGATACATACTCAGCAGTGGAAAATTCACAGCAGATCAACTTGCTGACATTGAGAGAAATGCGGAATATGTACTTCGCTCGAACAATCCACATGACGAACATGTAGAACTTGAAAATGATGATCCCGTGGAAGGTTCATCGCTTTCCAGTGAAACACACGTCAGTGGTGAAAACTCATCTGGCAATGAATTACACGATAAGGACATGATGCGAAATCTCCTTCGGCGCGAGATAGAAAGAGTTAGTCAACTTTCGTTTGAATCTCGCGAACCGTTGAGGAGAATATACGAAAATGCCAAAGCTAAAAGAGTGATAGAAACAGTTAATTCTGTCTTAAATGAGGTGGTGGAGACCCCAGGCAGAGATCTAGATATTACTGAAATCAATCACATCATATATGCAACTGGATATCTAGTATCTCAGATAATTTTGGGGCCAGCCAAGAACACCGACGGCCGACAGCAAAACAGAGTAAACAGCTCTGTACCCCCATGGATGAACAGAATTATGAAACGGATAGCCGACACCCGGCGTGAAATATCATTCTTAGCTGAGGCATCTTCTAAATCAACGCACACCTCTAAAGTTCAACGAAAAATATTCAATGTTGAACAAAAATACCAAACTGAAAATGACACCAGCAGGCTAATGGTAGTTGAGAAGCTAAAAGAGAAAATTCAAGCATGGGCTCAACGAATAAGAAGGTACAAACGTAGAATAGATTTCCGTGTACAGAACCGGTTGTTTGAAACAGACGCGAAGAGATTCTATCGCAATCTGACTCAAAAACCGAATGGCAAAGCTGTTACTCCTTCAAAAGATGACGTCGAAGCATTTTGGGCAGGAATCTGGGAAGAGAGCAGATCCTACAACAAAGACGCATCTTGGCTTCAATCTGAAGTAGATGCTGCCGATGAACTTGTAGAAACAGTGGAAGATGTTCACCAATTCTCGGAAGAGGACCTCTTCCAAGCAATTAAGAACATGGGAAACTGGAAGTCCCCCGGGATTGATAAGATCCAGATTTATTGGATTAAGAAATTAACAGCAATACATTCTCATCTAGCAAAGGCTGTTAATAAAATTTTTGAAAACCCAAAGGAAATCCCGGAATGGCTCACACGCGGCATCACGTATTTGCTACCCAAAGCGGGAGACAGCTCTTTGGCGAAGAACTACAGGCCAATTACTTGTCTGCCAGTACTGTACAAAGTTATAACTTCAGCTATAGCTGACAAAATGTATAGACATCTAGATAAGAATCATCTAATGCCAGCTGAACAAAAAGGATGTCGTAAAGGCTCTTATGGGTGTAAGGAAATCTTGCTACTGAATAAAGTCATCTTGAATGATGTAAAGAAACGCAAACGTAATTTGAGCATGGCTTGGATTGACTACCAAAAGGCCTTTGATAGTGTACCACACGATTGGATTTTGAAGACCCTGGAGATCTATCGATTTCATCCTAGACTTGTTGAGTTTTGCAAGGCTAGTATGAAGTCGTGGAGTACCAGGTTACTAATCCACAGCGGAAAGGAAGCAGTAGAAACCAGAAGTATTCAGATTAACAGGGGTATTTTTCAAGGAGATTCACTATCCCCTCTGCTGTTTTGCATTAGTTTGATCCCACTATCGAGACAGTTGTCGCAAGCTGACTTTGGTTTTAAGCTCCATGGTGATGAAAGGCCAGTATCACATTTGCTTTACATGGATGATCTGAAAGTGTTTGCCAAGAATGAAGCGATTCTCTCCCAAATGCTGTCTGTCGTGAATGACTTTAGCAATGACATCTGCATGAAGTTTGGTCTTGACAAGTGTGCAAAAATCAATTTAAAAAGAGGGAAACTCACAACGTCTGAGAACATTGAAATTGATACGCACACTGTGATTCAAGATCTTGAGCCAGGTAAAACTTACAAATATCTGGGCATTGAAGAATGTGAAACCATCTCGAATGACCGAATGAAAGAGAGAATTCGTAGGGAGTATTATAGAAGAGTGAGACTGGTCCTGCAGTCCGCTCTGAATTCCAGGAATAAAATATCTGCAATAGGTAGTTTGGCGGTACCTGTAGCCGAATACAGTTTTGGACTAGTGGACTGGACTGAGCAAGAAATTCGCACCATGGATCGAAAAACCAGAAAACTGCTGACAATGCATCATGTTTCCCACCCTCGAGCTGATATACATAGACTTTATGTGGCACGTAAGGAAGGAGGAAGAGGCCTCAGACAAATTGAGGCCTCCTGGCACAACGCAATAGTCGGGTTGGGTAAGTATGTAGTCAGCCATCAAGACGACCCTCTAATGAGGCAGGTCATGAAATCTGACCGAAGAATGGGAAAAAGAGGCATTGTTAGTGTAGCAAGAAACATTGCGAAGAAAACTAGGCAAGACACGTCGAATAACACAGACACTGAACTTCTGATGCTGCTAAACATGAAGTGTGAGACACAAAAAATGTTAAAGAAATCGTGGAGAGACAAACCACTCCACGGTCAATACCTAAAAAGAATGGACAAGGTGCAGATCAATAAAGATCAATCATTTATGTGGCTTAAAAGGGGAAGAATGAAGCCAGAATCCGAAGCACTTGTAATAGCTGCCCAAGATCAGGCCTTGAGAACACGACATTATGATAAAGCTGTTCTCAAAATTTCCCAAGATCACAAATGCCGCATTTGCCTGGAGCAAGTAGAAACCATTGATCATATTGTCTCAGCTTGTCCAATCCTAGCAAAGACCGAATACCTTAAAAGACATGACAGGGTGTGTAGCTACCTCCACTGGCAGATCTGTACCGCCCTCGAAGTTCCAAACACATGCCCCAAGTGGTACGAACACTCACCGATACCGGTGACGTCTGTTGGATTGTGTACGATATTGTACGACCAACAAATTCAAACTGATCGCACGATAGCGGCAAACAAACCGGATATAGTTATCCGGGATTTGGCGAAAAAATCGTGTTTACTTATCGATGTTGCTGTACCTTGCGATCAAAACGTCGTTACCAAGGAGGCAGAGAAACGTCTTAAATACAAGAGTTTGGAAATCGAGATCAGCCGAATGTGGGGCGTAAAAGCACAGGTCGTCCCGATAGTTATCGGAGCTCTGGGATTTGTTCCGCAAAATTTGAGTAAGAACTTGTCTAAACTCCCAGGTAATTCAAAAGACTGGGAAGTGCAAGAAATTGCTTTATTTGGAACAGCCCACATTTTGCGTAAAGTATTGTAGAGGCACTGATAGTCACCGAATCTGCTCCTTAGGTAGCTGGTTGCAACCTGGAGTAGATTTTATATTCAGCCGACTCATAAGATCTTTAGTCGTGATGTAATGGTATAATAATAATAATAATAATAATAATAATAATAAAGGCACCTGCGAGCAGTAGGAGTGCACTCCCTCTCGGAAAGTAAACCCCCGCCTCCACAAGGCTACTGGAAGGGGAGTCAAAACCTCCGATCGACTCATTGAGTAAATGTTGATTCTGGGCGTGTCGACATCAATAGTCAGTAGTCCTATTAACGTAGTGCGTGTTGTAACTCGTGACACTGTTAGTGACAGTCCTCCCCTCTCATCAACTCCGTCGTTTACGAAACCAGAATTCAAAACAAATACCCATACTCATATCCTGTGATTCTTGGCTGTCCGGGATGAGTCGCGTTGACGTTTCGGCCATCATGTTGAGGCCTTCTTCAGAGATATACTACTAAACTGATACTGATTCTACTGATGCTGAGCTGACGTTGATGCTGGTGTAATGATTCTTCAGAGCCATACTTCTTCAGAGCAGTTCAGCAGTATAGCTCTGAAGAAGCCCATAACATTGTCGAAATGTCAGCTCGATCGACTGTGACGCGGCTCATCCCGGACAGCCAAGAATACAATGACGCCGGCCACGGAAGCTTACGAATCCACCCATATCATGTATTTCTTAAACTTTTTGCGGAATTACAGTCAATATAGACCAATATTCGAAAATCCTACCACTTAGTAATAGTATGAAAGTTTTAAATTATAAGATTAGTAAGCAAGCCGGAAATGTAATAATAATGTGCATATAAATAGTAAGATGAAATAAATTTTTACCTATGCATCAAGCTGAAAGCAAAATTTGAAAAAAAATAACACCTTCACCAACCTATGCTCCTCCTTCACGCTATTTCGACAGGCATTGTCTGGCCATGTAATGCTTGGTACGCAGAGAAAAACTACACACCATGAGTCTAGATTTTTTTCTCGATACCTGGTAACGTCTGAATAGTTATTCTTAAATGCGAACTGGATCTTCCAAATTGCATGCAATGCACAGCAAATCCGCGTCAAGTATTTGGAATTTTATAGAGAATGGAAGGTAGACTAAAGTTGAAAAAGCAATAATTTTCCAATTAATTATTCACAGATACTTCGTACGCGAAAAACAAAAGTTTTTGATGAGTGATGATATGGAACAGGATGTTTCCCAGAACTTTTGTACTGCAACAACAATTAATACAATTTGTATTGTATTAAACACACCTGTCCACTTCCTCTGACTAATCCCTTCGCCAAGTTTTGTGCCTTGAAAAGTTATACCTGTACGGTTTTTTTTAACCGACGGCTTCCATGGTATTCAATTTTCTTCAACTGTCAACTTCACTTCATTTATGATTGTTTCTGGAAAATGTAACTCACACAGGTAGTTACTGGGTTCAAACATTTCCACTAGATTCATTTAGATGATCGTCTAGTTTAAAGAACTGATATACTATTTCTTTACAGCCCTTTAGAGTTTAGATACAAATATACCTATTTTTCGCCTGTAGGCAATGTTTATATTAGATTAGGAAAATTGTTTGCGATTCAAGGAAATTCATTTGTATTTATTTCAAAAACGTTTTTCAGGCTGTGACGGTGTTGGAGAATCATCTAATTGATTTTCTTCTAGCGGAAGTAACCTGGCGTTGCCCGGGCGTTTATTTAATACTGCCCGTTATTATCCCGGAAAAGGAAAGAATTCTGTACCTAAAGGGTAAATTGGAAGTAATATGTTTTAAAGTCCGCCTGCTCCACTCACTCCCGTTACACCCCACCCCGCTACATTCCGCAACTCTTTACTCCATCCACCCACCCACACACCCTCCCTCGCCGTCCTGCCCGGCTCCAGCGGAACTAATTTCCATTATTGATCTTTAATTACTTGGAACTTAATTGCGATATCAGAATGAAACAAAACGCATTTTGTAGTACATTGAATGGGTTTTTAGAATTTTCTACGTATGTGGATTTTCACATCATTTTCAAAATATTAACTAAACTAGTAGTGATACAACAGCACATACTTCCTCGCTTTATTTGTATCTTTTGCAATTTTATAAAATTAGATAATTCCATGCAAATTGCACTTGTGCTATTTTTATAAGCGTACTTCGTACTATCCGATATAAATTAAAGAAAAAAATAGAACAGTTTTTGAGAAAGTGTTGTTGTTTAAGGTGCTTTTATTCCACGCACAATTACGCAAAAACAACTCATATTTTGAAACAATTGTACAATACTTCATTTAAAACTCTAATTTTGAAAAAACGATTTTACTCAGAAGAAAAATTTTTATCGTCAATATCCCAGTTCTTGGAAAATTTAATTTTCAATATCCCAGTTCTTTGAAAGTTTAAACTTTTGAAATTTGCATATATTCAGAGATTTTAACGAAAACCGGGCATGAGCCACTTTTATGGGCGTGAATTATCCTAAAAGAAAGTTAAATAAAAAAAATTACGACGAAAAATTATGATCTCAAAAAAAGTAGCCAAATGTGTGCGATGATACGACGAAATAGTGTTTCATTAAAAACTTCAGCGAAATCGGTTCAGCCAGTTCCCGAGACTAACCAAGGCAATGTGAGAGACAGACACAAATTAAAAAACAAGCAAATGACTTTTTATTAAATGAAAATGAACATGTAAGTTGATAATATTATCAACTTATTTGTCTTATCAACATAAACTTATCAACTTAATTGTCTTATTTAAGACAATTATTTTGAAATCACAGAATCTTCAATTTTATTAATACAGATTGTGCATGATGTAACTAACCCAGCATTAATGTCAGTATTGCGTAGGTGTAAGTTTGATTGTGAAACTCCGGTCGTTCTCCAAAAGGCTTGCGAGCGCTCTTGGCTGTTTGGTAAGGCCGCGACGAAGCTGTGTTGTCGACATTTCGACTATCTTGTGTTCTTCCTCAGGGCTGGTCTACTCAGTCTTTCTCAGGGCAGACCAGCTCTCATGAAGACCACGACAAAATTGTCGAAACGTCGGCAACACAGCCTTCGAGGCGATCTTACCAGACTGCCAAGAGCACTCGCAAGACTGGGCTCGGAAGCCTATGACATCACCAAAGAGCTTGATTTGATTGTCTGTCAATCTCGTATAGAGTGATGGTCGTGATAGCAGAGATGTTCTAAATAAATCAAATAGAGGTGGGCAAGTTATAAGATATTTACATCCATCCAGATGGAATTCAAGCATAAAAAGACAGACAAAAATTACACTGTATAAAATAATTGTTGAATGTCTATTCACATATGGAGCTGAGATATGAACTATTAATGCTAGGGATTGAAGTAGAATCCAAGGACCAGAAATGGACTATCGGAGGCTATATTGTCAGGTTGCAAGAAAAGAATAATAGAAATAATGTAACTGGGAATATCAACCTTAGAACTGATAGAAACAAAGGCTCTATTATGGTATGGGCATTTAGCAAGGTTGGACAGTGAGCGACTACCAAAGAAGATGTGGGAATACCACCATGAAGAAAGAAGGTAAAGAGAAAGACCAAGAAGGAAGTGGGAGGAAGACGTAAGGTTAATGATGGCGGCGAGAGATTTAGAAGATGCCTGGGAAGATCGAAAGAAATGGAGATTAGGCAGCGAGAAACGACAGCTGTTGATTGATTGTTAGTGACTCCGGGCGCGTCAACGACAGAAGTTATTAGCCCCATAAGTGTAGTAAATGTTTTTGCCAGTTGGCTGTCATCTCCCCCACTGAATGGCGAGATCCTGCGTCGACCTACCATCGACTGGCGGGGGTTTCCCGAATCAGATATCTCCCACCAGCTGGGAATCGCTGCAGCTGGGACAAGCTATATGCCCCTGACCGGTCTCCCGGCATGTGTGGTAGGGTAGTGCATGTTAGTGTATGTGTGTGTGTAAGGGGTGAGGATAGGAAAGGGAAAAGAAAGGAAAGATCGCGCGCGGTCCGTGGCCCGTTTCTTAGGGTATTGCTCCGGCATTTGCCTGGAGTTGATCGGAGAAACCACGGAAAACTACCGATCAGAGCGGTCAGCAGCTATAATTCTCCTCTAGATAGCAGCTGAATTTGACCTAGCTGACAAGCTAGGGTTGAAAATTCTGCCGCGCCATCGGAACTCGAACCTAGGACCACCCGGTCAGTTGATACGCTGAGCCACCTCTCCCGGTGACAGCAATAGAATGCTCGCTTTAGTACTGTACTTGGGTTTTTCGTTCTTGGCGCACCAAGGTCACGGACGAAAAATGGAGAGGGAAGGCTTTCTCCGATGGGGAGCTGCTATTCACTACTGTGTTGTGACGTGGAAGCTCCCTCTTGGAGAAGGCCTTCCCTCTCCATTTTTCTTCCGTGACCTCGGTGCGCCAAGAACGAAAATCCCCAGTACACAATCTCACCTTGCGCTCGAAGCCCTCGCGCAGGTCGGGGATGGGGATGAGGTCGGTGCCGTTCTTGGCGAGCGCGGTGCGCGTCGCGCCCAGCACCAGGTCCACGAAGTGGTCCGCCGACTCCTTCGCGTGCTCCTCGTGCTGCCTGCGCACGCGCCAAGCGCACTCGCGTTGGGGACCAGCCACTCCCCTCTGCTCCGACAAGGCGTCAGATGATCGCGACGAAAAGTAAAGTTCCTCTTAAGAAACAAGCCCCTTTAAACATTTTAGGCAGCAGACGTTTTTTCTAACTACGGTCGACTCCGGTTATAGAGAACTTTTGGGGACTAAGGTGTTTGGTTCACTATATCCGATGCCGTCTGCGCACGCCACACGACACTCTGCACTGCTCACTTATACACTAACAAACAGACAGGCGACTCCGGTTGTAGTGAACTTTTGGGCACTGACGTGTTTGCTTCGCTTTATCCGATGATGTCAAAATTAAATGGAATTTCTCCACAATATTTGATTTTATTAATACATAGCAAAATTAATTCACGGCACGGCCTCAAGATTTCAATATCTTTATTTGTGCGTAAAAAATCTATTATTTTCAATTGTTTGCTTCGTACATTTTTCATTAGAGTTCGTGCTCCATACTTGATTCTGCATTCTCCTCTGTCTCTAAGTATCGTAATGCAATCTTGGGACATATCAATGTCTCTTGCACAGTTGGAACATCATCTCACTCTCCGAAGACCCTTTCAGTCGCTTAATAAGATACGAAACTCAATTAATTTCCACGACTTATTTCTTACGCTCACAATAACCATGGTTCACAATCACTATAACAGAATCTCCTTATGCTTATTTGTAATGTAAGAGAAACGGGACCAATGACAGTTCACTATAAGCGAGGGTTCATTATATCCGAGTTCATTAGAATTCATGTTAATTCCTAAACGTATAACATCAATCTAAGTTGAGTTCTAGATTATTAACCTACATACACAAACTTACTTTTTTCTCAATTAAGATATTTTTATAAGATCCAATAAAATGTACCTTTTTCCACTGCTAGGTAGTGACTCGCCGGAGAAGTTGATCCATTTTTAAATTACCTAAAAGTTTTCAAAATTTCTCAATGCTTTTTTAATTTAAAAGTTATTCTAGTGAAGATTCATTTTTTAATACGCTTTTATGAAAGTAGAGCTCACCTGTTTGGTAGCTGACAGTCGTATGTTCGTGAACTAGACTGAAAGTATTTCGAGTGTGTGTGGACCAAGAAGAAGGAAAGTCTTATTCTACAATGAAACCTGTATTCGAGTCTGAATTTTTTCTCTTGCAATTCTTGAATTATATTGTTATATTTATTTGTGAATGAGTTTAATTGTGTGACTGAATTCATGGGGAGGCAAATTTTTATCTGTAACATTATAATTATTATTCTATAAAATATTAAGATTAAATTTTTAATTGTTATGAAACAAAATAAGTAGAAAAATGTCTGCTGTCAAAAATGTTTAAAGGGACTTGTTTCTTAAGAGAAATAAAACAATAAGACAGTTTAAAATAGTATAAAAGAATGCTGACTTTGTATGTTTCTACTGTACAGTACGTAGCCACATTATTATAATGTGGCACAATAACCATTGTTTTCCTCATTTGTACTTCGTATTAGGAATCTGTTTTAGAATAACTTTTGACATTCCTTTAACAAATTAAATACTAATGTCTCTGCTGTCTCTGACATACTTTTGTTACTAATTATATTTATTATTCTAATTATCTTTTACATGAAAGATTGTCCAAACTCGACGCAGCCCGTAGAATACTCTCGTGGCAAATTTCAAAAAATAATTGAAGTAACTGAGTGCCGATAGTACTTTCACTGACTGTATATAAATGACAAGTCAGACTGACTGAAATATAGAATACTTTAAAAAGGAAATGTGACACAATGCTGCAAAATGGAAAAACCAACAATATTTTTGTAACTTTACTTTATTTGTTAGTATTTATTCAAAGAAGAATTGTCACAAAATGCATATAAATGGGAGTGACAAAAAAAGGAAGTGTAACCAGCAACATAGAGAACAAAGAAGTCCATAGAAACATACCTGAGAACAATAGAAAACAATGAACTCAAAAGAAATTGAGAAGTGATTAAAATAGCGTGGTCAAGTACACTCGTCTTTGGATGTGCTGGCCCGGTGGATAAGATGATGAGGGTGTACGAGTGCTGCAGCAAGCTCAATTCGGCGGCTCGCGGGTTCGAATCTCGCTTTGGCAGGGTTGTTTACTTGTTTATTGAGGTTTGTTGGCTTTCCCACCTACCATGTAGCACCTTTCCAACAATATCCGTTCATTTCTGGTCTGGCAGAGTGAGTGTACAGTACCCCTAAACTTTGCATATTCTAAAAGAATCTGTTTTCCCCAATGAAACGAGAACAGTATATCATAAGAGCGTGTTTTATTAGTTTTGCAGAGAATGTTTACGACTTGGTCGTTATCACGACTTATTTCACGAAGATACAAATAGAGATTTGTAAGGGATTTTTGTGGATCGGACATGAAAACTTCCATTACAAAGTATTAAAAACATCTGCATTTCTGAGTTATTTAATTAGTTCAAATAAGAGCTTTTAAACTATATATTTGCAACTAGCTGAATGAAATAAATGCGTCACTGATGTTGTTTTGTTATGATTGCACTTCTCAAGGTCGGAAATTCGCTAATCTTTATTATAATCTTTTCTTCATTAAACTGAACTATAATCTAATCGTTTGAAAGTGAAACGTTGGAATGTTGTACTCTTATTTTGCTTCGACGGAGGCATATTTCCCTCCATAACACAATTTGCCGAAAATTGGCTTCATAGCCCTGACACCAGCAAAAGTAAGTTTGAATATATCTCAAAGTTTTCATTTGGAAGAAAACTGGCAGGATAGGCAGGACGTTTTTATGGTTATAGAATCTTTCCAATAAAAGCCTTTATCTCCCTTCACAAACGAAATCTTCCAGATCGTTATCCTCCGACTTATGCGAAAATTGCATAATCTTTCAATACCTTTAGCATTTTATCCTTCTGGGTATTTCTAATATTAGTCAACAGTTTTAAAAGTCAAAGGAGCATATTAATTGATGTTTCTCGACAAGTCAAGTGATATGATCACTTGTAGATTTGTAATCCGGTGGTGCCCCCTCCCAGGTGGCAAGACTCGTCGTCAAGCTCCAAGTCGGTTTGCATGAGATACCTTCTTTCACATTACCCAGCAGGACATCGCCGACACATGCTCTAAGCTTCCGTCATATGTGATATTGTAGTGAATGTAAATGTAGGTGTGTGTAAGGGGGAGGATAGAACACGGAAGAGGAAGGATAGTTCGCCCCTCCCACCGCCGAGACTCGGGACTCGAACTCTAGAACACCCCGGTCAGAGTCTTTGAAGATGCAACAGCACTGCCGACCAAAGATAAATTCTGCTGGCAAATGGAGTAGAGAAAAAACTTGTAATTTACAAAGAACGAATTTAGTCCGTCTAATCACCTTTCGTTACTTGTATGTTAATTGTGAAATTTTCTGCTTCGTCTCGTGGGTAGTCGTTTGTCAATGTATTATGTTCAATTCCCTTGATTCCTGTAGGTGTAGCATCAATTGGAAACGGAAGTACAATCCGTTGTCCTTAGATAGTCCTAGAAGTGCTAGGAATTTTTAGCAACAACTATTCATAATCTAATGGTGAACAGTAGCTATATGTATATTGCCCTGTTTTGAAGATGGAGAAAAACTACCCAATAATATGGCAAAATCATAGACTTTGGATAAATGTGACTTCCATTATGCAGCGCTTTCATCCTTTTTACGTGAGTGAGATTATCTTATATAAAGCTCCATAAATGAGATTCTGTTATACCTGAAGTTTTTATGAAAAGACAAATCGAAAAACGAAATTATATTTTTGTAATGAAATTAATGTTAATGCAAGAGAAACCTTATAATTAATGAAAAATTTAAGGCAACTTGGTTCACCGAAGAAGACTTGCTTTGAGCTTGTTATAAACAAACGTTGGAAGCTAATTGTCAGTTCGCTAATTATGTAGAATTCCAAATCAAAGGTCTTCCCATTTCGCCGAGACTGATTCTCGGAAGGCCTGTAAAGGGAAGGGCACTTTGAGGCACCACAATATTCAAATCCCTCATCAGTTTGAAATTCAAGGAAGGCAAACTTTGACTCTGTTCTCTAAGGTAAGGTTGTTGGCTGCGTTCACTATTTACTAGTCCGCAAAGAGGAAGGTTTGTTTAGTGCAAGTCGCTGTTTACACACAACGGTGAATTCTCATTCAGTTCGCATCAAAAGTTAATCCTAATTCACCACTGTATTCAAGAGGATGATGCTTGAAGATCATTCTACCGGATATTGTTCTACAACCAATCCTCAAATGCGTATAGGGGTAATATGTTCCTCCCTGTCTCTCGTTTTTCCTTCGGAGTTTTCGCGATTGAAAGTTCGCGAGCGTGAAATTTTGTGTATTCTCCGTGAGGTTAGAGTTCGTCTGTCGTATGTCTTGGTGTTCGTCTGCACTCTCGTAAAGGGAATTAGAGGTAAATTGTGGTAATGAAATACCCTTGTATGCGCATATGTATTTAGGTATGTAAGTACGTCTCCTCCTTCAAATCTATTTTGCACTCAATCATGAAAATTGTCTTGATGCTGTCTACTATGCATTCTGATAGAAGTATAAACTAGTGTACGAGCAAAACAAAAATAACTGAATGATTGAAAGAAGTGTATGAACAAGATCAGAGAACAAAAGTACAAGCAACAATGAGTGCTTCAAAAGCAACAAACCCATTTTCCAAACGGTAACTCATAAGTGAAACAAAATTGCTGTATACTTTAAATACTCAGTTACCTTATTTACATTGGGGTAACCGAGTGTCGTCACATATCTTCTACCAGTGTGAAATTCATGTACCCTATCTAGGGATAATTATTGTAAACGTGAGATCTCTATCCAGGTGCAATTATTTTACCCCAAATAGGCAGGCAAAGAAGCATTTATTTTTACTGAAATATGCGTGTAAAATACTTTATTCTAGTTCAAATGAGGGCGCAGTAAGCGTGAAAACAATTACCCTTTAAACGAAATTAGTGAAAAAAATTTATTTAAATTTAATTTTATTTATTTACATTTTTTTGCAATCTACGAAATTGCAGAGAGTTCGCCAAAAATGTAATCAAAGCAATTTTTTAACGTTCTCATTTCATAAAAGGGGGAAAAAGGGAAAAAATGATCAGATTTTGAAAAAGTAATTATTTAAAAAATTACTTATATTTTATGCACAATTGCACAAAAACTACTCACATTTTATAAAAACTGTAGATGCCGTTCTGTGTTTGAACAATATATTTTATTACGGAACAAATCTCTTTCCTCAATTGTGTACTTGTGGGCAAACGCCGAAATAATTTGAATTTTTGCAATTTTCGAAAGATAAGGGATTTCAACGAAAATGAAATATTATTGTGACGTTTTTTAAAAAATATGTTCCAGTTTTACGTTAAGGCATTACATTTACTTGTTTACCAGAATATTTTTCTTTTGTTTCATTTCATGTCTGTTCTGCTTTTTTGTGTGTGTTTTTTGCTTTATGTGCATGGTGTGTGTTTTGTTGGGTGTCGTTTTTCCTCTGAACTTTGGAACTACTACTTGAACTGCATTAAAAGAAATGTCTTTCTAGATTTTAATTATTACTTCTATCACCCTTATAACATTTCACTGACTTATTTGCGGGCTACAAAGTATGTGCACGCAAGACCAAGTTCTCATTAAGCTATCGATGTTTTTTGTTTAAAACGGTCATAGATATTATGATCGTATAATCAACACTAAAGTTCACAAGATAGCATCGATTCGACATCGAAATATATTGGACAGGAATAAGGAAGATCAGTTAAAAATGCAGTAAACCCTCGATAACACGAATTCCAAGGAACTGATATAATCGGTATTCGTGTTATAAAAAATCGTGTTATCCGATTTTTACTTTCCCGTATACGTACGTATACACGGAGTGATATACGTAGTATAGGGAAAGTTATGTAATGCTGCGCGAAAAAATGGCCAATTTTCGGCGGAAAAAATTAATTGCCGGGCCGTGAAAGCGAAAAAGTGGATAAAACCAGTTGCTAAATTAAGAAAAAAAATCCCCTAACACATGGTGTAGCCAAAAACCCTGTTTTCTAGGTCCTTGATACCGAAAACTCAATTGAAAGGAAAACGTCCGTCTGTCTGTCCGTCTGTGAACATTGCTAGCGCCTAAAACCATGCATATTATTCCTTCCAAAATGGATATTCCCCAGTCGATCTGATTCTAGTCAAAGCTTTGAGATTATGAAAAAGATTCTTCAAAATTTGGGGGTACTTTATATGAAGCCCCCCGAGATTTTCAAAATTTTCTCAAAAACGGCTCCAAATTGTTTCTTTAAATTTCGTGTATGAATAGAGTAAAATACACTTATTAACATGGCATAGGTCCGATTTTCACGGAGAACTCTGAATTTTTGAAAATTTTGAAAGATTGAATTTTTTCGGCGTCTTTCTCCAGCTACAAAATTCAAGATAGAGATTTTTTGTTCCAATACAATTTGTTCTGCATATTGAGTTCTTTCAGAAACGTCATGTACATGTTTTTCAATATTTTAGTAGTTTTCGTGCAATATTGCGTGCAATATGTGCAATTTTAAAAAATTACAGAAACAAGATTTTCTCAAAAAACGGCTCCAAATTTTTTCTTTAAACATTTGGTAGGGATAGTGGTACATGTACTCTATCAGATTACATAAAAGCCATATTGGTCTATCGGTTGTTTTTTTTCAAAAATTACAAAAATGTAAATTTTTTTACTTGTCTCTCACGTCGTTAATATTTACATTATCGGCGATTTTTTCACATTATTATATTTACGAGTATATATGCTTTTAGTAATGTCAAGTAAAGTTTCTCAAAAACACTACCGTTTTCTGTGAAAAGTAGCTCAAAATTACGCATTTTCAGAAACAAAGGCTATTTTCTCATGTATGGCTGCAAATTTTTTCTTGAAACTTTTGTAACAGATAGTGATAATTACACTCGTTAATTTGACATAAAGTTTATTTTGAGTTATTTTTTTGTTGTTGTTTTTTAAATTATATAAATATAAATGTTTTGAAAGATCTCTCACATCTTTAATATGCACATTATCAGCAATTTGTAAAGATTATTATATTTGTGAGTGTAAGTGCTTTAAATAACTTCAAATAAAGTATTTTGAAAACTCAAAAATTTTCTGTGAAAATGAGCTTCAAATTTCACATTTTTAGTCGTGCTAAAACGCCATTTTCTCTTAAACGGCACATAATTTTTAAAAGAAATTGCCATTTACGGATAGGTTTTTGTGTTCTTTAATATTCTAAAATTAATATTTTCGTTCAAACAAAATGGAAACCGAAAAATTAAGAAAATGACAAAAAAAAATGTACTTTTGGCGGTGATAGATGGTAGCTGGCAAGAAAGAGTATGTGGCCATTCTGAATAGCTAGCGAAGACCCAAGAAAATATAAAACTGATACGGGAAAGTCTGTGCCATTCTATAGCACAACTAGTTATATATATATATATATATATATATATATATATATATATATATATCCTTATTGCTACGTTTCTTTGTCGGGACACACATTTTGTTCATTTTAAGACGAATTTTGTGTTAAAAGAGTTCGTGCTGACGAGGGTTTTCTGTATTAAAATGATTCTTTCAAAATATTTCTTTGATCATTAGAACGAGGTGTGAAATTAATTCAATAAATGAATAAACTGTTCATTATTTCCCTTAAAAACTGCAATTTATTTTAATAAATTCAACTGTATTGTTTTTCTCTATATGTATTCAATTAATACTGTTTTCAATAAACATACTTCTTTCACTTTTTAAAAAATTCGTACAGTGTTTTGAAGCCATCTTAGAAGACTAGAGTCCAAATTAGACAGCTGGTATCTCTGTTTGGACTAATTACCGGTTTTCAGACTTTTTACTTTCTCCTAACGAGAAGAAAAAACATCAAAATATATTTAAAAATGAGAGTACATGAGAGTGGAGATTATTTGGGAAATTCTTCGTCGCTTCATTGAACCTCCACAGCGAGAATGGAAATGAAATATACAAAAATGACAAAAAATAGTCAACATTCTTCTAAATTATGATAAATGTCTTCCGGTTATCTGGAAATGGACACACATGCTTCTATAAATAATACACACTATAATAATGATTCGATGTCCTTCAAATGTTGTTTATTTTCTTAGAAGATTTGGATGGCCAGTGCATTGGTTACCTATAAAATTTAGTTTTTACACGAGGTCAGCCTACAAACAATAAAAACTGCTGATATGTCTCTACGTGTGTGTGTGTGCGTCAGGGAGAAAGGGAGAGAGAGAGAGAGAGAGAGAGAGAGAGAGAGAGAGAGTGTCTGCGCGCGCACGTGGAGTATAGAGATTAACATAAAGGGGGAGTGGGTGAGTGAAAGAGAGAGAAAGGCATTCGTAGAGTTTTGAACGAAGAGTGATAGTGGCAGGGAGAGAGGGAGTGAGAAAGAGGAGAGGGAGAGGGAGAGAGAGAGAGAGGGAGAGAGTGGAAGAGAGAGGGAGAGTGGGAGAGAGGGAGAGTGGGAGAGAGAGGGAGAGTGGGAGAGAGAGGGAGAAAGGGACAGAGGGAGAGAGGAACAGAGGAACAGGGGGAGAGTGGGAGAGTGGGAGAATGGGAGAGAGGGAGAGAGAGGGAGAGTGGGAGAGAGAGGGAGGGAGGGTAAAAGAGAGGGAGGCGCACTTACTTGAGGCGGCGGCGGTCGCGGGCGTTGGGCACGATGTCGGAGAGGCGCCGGCGCAGGAAGGAGGGGCGCAGGCGGTCGCGCACGATCTCCTCCACCAGCTTCGTCGCCTCCCGCCACAGGCGCTTGCTCAGACCAGCCTCTGTAGCGATCACAACACCAACTCATTGACTTCTGCATCATCTGCTGTGGGCAATGCTCACGTAAGTGCAGGGTAAATTAAATCAAGGAAAGTACGTTGTAAACAAGAAAGAAATATAGCTAATATGAAAATAAGAAAGTTGAAAGAAACATACTGGGAGAAATTCACAAAGGACTTTGAAAAAGACCTTTATGGATCACAAAGAAAGGTGTGGAGATTATTGAGAAACAGAAAAGCTGAAATCACTTAAACCATAAAGATTAATAATAATATAGACAAGGAAACATGGAAAAAGTATTTTGCAGATTTGTACAAGGATACAGAATATAACCGAGAGATATGTTATAAAAACGACTTCAACTTAGATAATGTAGAATTTACATCAGTAGAAGTGCAGGGGATGGTAAAAACCTTGAAGAACAGAAAAGCTCCTAGTAGTGATGGGCTAAGTAATGAGTTATTAAAATATGGTGGAAAGAACTTAGTAGATCAAATGACTGTATTATTTAGTATAATAATCAAAGAATACCACTAGAATTGAAATCCAGCATAATCTTACCCAGATTCAAAAAAGGAGACAAGAATAATCCTGAAAATTAGAGGCATCACTCTATTAAACACGACACAAAAAGTACTATCAAAAATAAAAAAAATAATACTGCAAAATATACAGCCATTTATAGAGATAAATGAGGAACAAAAAGGTTTTCGTTTAAATAGATCAACAACAGATGTCATATTTGTGATTCGTCAAATAGTCGAAAAGGCGATTGAATTTAACAATCCAGCCTTTCTATGTTTTGTAGATCTAAAGAAGGCATTCGATCGTGTCAGACTACAAGATAACTATTTTGAGAGAGAAGAACTTACCAAAGGCATTAATAAAAGTAATAGAGGATATGAATACAAACACTGTCACAAAAGTGCAAATAAGAAATATGGTAACAGATGAAATTACATGTGCATCTAGCATTAGATGAGGGAATTCTCTAAGCCCTATACTTTTTAATTTAATAATGGACAAGCTTATTGACAGTGTTAAATAAATGTCAGGATATAAAATGGGTAGTGAGAGAATATCAATATTGTGTTATGCGAATGATGCAGTCTTATTTGCAGATTCAGAAGTTAACTTGCAAAGAATCTTTCAAAAATTCTCGAAAAGTGAAGAATATTATAATAAGGTCATCTCAATGGATGAAACAAAATCAATGGTGATCTCAAAAGAGCCTATACGGTGTAAACTGATGATAAAGAATAAAATAATAGAGCAAGTAATGAAATTCACTTACTTAGGAGTTGAAATTTCAAGCACACGTAATATATATAATGAAGTTAAACAGCAAGTAATGAAAGGATCAAAAATATCAGTGAAAGATGTGACATGGAGAAACACATTTCTTAATGTAGAAAGCAAAGTAAAAATTTACAAAAGCATGGTAAGACCAGTAATAACATATGGAGCAGAAACAATGGCTGATAATAGAAGAACTAAAACTCTACTTAGAACATCAGAGATGAGAACATTAAGATCAATATTGGGTGTAACAAAATGGGATAGATTGAAAAACGAATATATAAGAAATGAATGTGACATAATAGACGTAGTAAAATTTACAAGAACGAGAAGAAGAGAGTGGAATGAGCGTGTTACCAGGTCGGACAGCAAAAGAATAATCAAAATTTCCAGTGATTTAAAACCCACAGGAAAAAGCGATCCAGGCAGACAAAGTTGGATTTCCACATCTCCTGAATCATCCTGAGTGTGAAGTACGAAGAAAAACAGATCTTAACCTTAATAAAAGAAGAAGATAATACCTCAATTTGTGTTCATAATTAACATGTAACATAATCCACTTCAGCATCACTTTAAGACCCACTACCAATCGTAACTCATTCAGAGCGAAAATTTAATTCATTTAAAGCTTATACATCAACAGAAATTTTGACAATCCAAAACTCCGTTCCGTACACTCAAAGACGACACGCCCAACTTCGAGAAGTTATTTTGAGAATTTCGAACTGTCGCGTCGCGGCGTGCCGATTGTTGTATTGCAGCCTGATAACACCTGAAAGATTCTAGCGTGAGAAGAGTGGGAAATTCGAATTTGCAAAATAATAAAGTTACACTAAACTATATTTTAAAAAACTTCGGCGTACCTATTTTTTAAGAACTGGTATTTTCAGACAGAATTTTTTTAACAAAAGATGTCTATCATCCTACTGAACTTTTACATGTTGTTTGTGCAGTTTTCGAAAGTACGGAGAAGTCATCGAAATTGGGACCGGTAAGATTTTCTTTACCCTTCTTTCCTCCTTACAAAAAAAGAAATTAAAAAAAGTTAAAGTAGTTAAAATTAAGAAATTATTTAAAGAAAAAATTGGAGTAATTTTTCATAAAATAATTGTTTAAAAAAGTGTATGTGTGTAAAGTGTATACGCAAAAACAACTCATATTTTTGAAACTTTTTACATGATGTTATATCAGTATCTGTCTTTAAACTTGGAAAAAGACTTTAAACTTAAACAGAAACGATAAACTTGGACAGAAACTTTCGCTATGCTTAACACGGCTTACGGTGATGTTTCTAGGAAGCGTACACCATGTTTCAAGTGGTATGAACGTGTGCGTCCTTGCATGTCAACTGACACACACACGTCGGCAAAATCAGTACCGTGTTGCGAGAAAATTGACGTCTGACTGTGAGGGAGCTTGCTGAAGAGTACGGGCTATTAGTTGGATCTCGCCACGAGATTTTGACTGAAAAATTGAAGATGGACCGCGTTGTTGCAAAATTTTTGCTACGCCTGATAACGGAGGAACGAAAAACCCATCTTGTCCAGCTTTGTGAGGATCTACTTGATAGTTCAGAAGAAGATAAAAACTTCTTTTCACGGATCGTAACAGGTGATGAATCTTGGGTTTATGATAATGACATTGAAGCAAAGGTCCAAACGTCTCAGTGGATGGGTGAAGCGTCCCCCAGACTCAAAAACACTCGCCGTTTGATCCAAGATCAAAGTGAAGCTGACGATTTTTATGCTAAGGGTGTTGTTCACCGCGAATATCTAACCTAAGGCTCCACAGTGATCCAGAAATACTACATTGAAGTTCTGAAACGTATGAGGGACGCCATCCGTCGAAAGTCAGAAATGTGGAGGAGCGATGATTGGCTTTTCCATCATAACAATACAGCCCACTCAGCCCTCAGGACTCGTGATTTTTTGGTCAAACATTCGATCACTGTCCTTTCCCCCACCCCCTACTCACCTGACCTTGCTCCTTGTGACTTTTTCTTGTTTCCCAACTCAGACACTTAATAGGAAGAAGATTTGTGACGGTTCCCGAGATAATGGCAAATGCGACGAAGGAGCTGCAGGACATTACTGTAACCGCCACCTAGCGGTCACATCTGGAACTGCGACCAACAGGCGCAACGCGATGTGTATAAATAAGAAATTGACGAACCCACAGAGATGACGCCACAGCATGTTAGAACGAGTATCGCATTTCCTCAGTGAATGAGCACAGCCAATCAGGAAATTTCTTCAAATATTGAGGATTTTCGCCTAGAACTGGAAGAAGCCCAACATTTTAGATCAAGGCGTCGACGTGGAAACTTGAAGAGCTAAGTCCTGAGCTCCGTGGATTTGGCGTAAATCAGTATTCTAAAAGCATAATGAAGGTAACAAATTCTTTATTATGAAGTTATTACTAGTGGAATTAGTCTAGAACAAATGCTAAAATGTATTAATATTATATTGATCATACGAGCATGTGGTGAAAGGATTGTGAAATGCTAATTCAATGAAAAATCATACGGATTGCTAACGTATAATTGGAAGGAACCGTATGTGAATATTATGCGATTTCTAATGGGGCAAATTCGACCAACAGCTTTAATTTTATTTTATACTTGGATGAAGTAACTTCAATGCAGTGGACACCGGCCGGAAGATAGCTGACCTTGCGGCGAGCCACCTGGAGGGCGCAGCACATTGCAGACACCGCTGGGGCGAGCTGGTGAACTTCAAGAGAAAAGACCGTGAAGGAATTCGTGAGTCTGCGGGCGCTTTCAAACGGTTCCGTTACATTGAGGAAGAACCAATTTGCAAAAGTTATAGTTTTGAAGTAAATGAGAGTAATTTCTATCTGATAATAGGAAGTTACATGCAACTCAAATGCATGGTGCTTTGTACAATCCATTCTATTGTTTAAAACAGACTGTCGTAAATTGAAAATTACAATATACAATGTAGGCTTTCACGGCCGGTTTCTTCATTGTGGGAAGTTCCGTTGGACCACGGCCTGCAAGCCCGGCAACTTCCCACAATGAAAATTACAATATTTTAGTAAACATTCATGTAAAGACATGAGCTCATAGTCTATTAATATCAAGGCTGGTTAATGCTAAAAGCAAGTAAAAGGTTGGATTGATAATTTTGTAAAAAGACATTAAAATAATTATTTGAAGTAATTAATAATAGCTATTTGTGGTATAACGAAGGTTTCAAAAAGGAATAATTAGATTCCAGAATTTATAAATAATTTTGTATATAATCACATGGTCTTATAATTTTGAATACTTTAGTTATCAGTGTTATTGCAGGGTAATTTTTGTGTGTATAAGTGTATTTCTCTTGTATACATTGTTTTTTTCAGGATTATATTGTTTTGTATTAAGTGTATTTTTTGTAATTGAAGGATGTAAAATAGAAACTTCTCTCTCTTTCATAGAATATTCAGTTTATTATAACTAGAATAGGTCTTTGCCGAACCCAGACCCTAATGTATGTGGAGTTATTAACCCTTTCACTGCTACGCACTATGCACCACTTTCACTGCTTAGGAGCGCTGGCCGCCGCGCGGTGCAGAGACTTCTGGCCGCCGCCGCACGCCGTGTGCTAACGGCCCGCGGTGCAAGCAACCCATGGCTTCCACAACACGTGAAAAATATCGCAACAGAAGCATTGAAACGCTATCTAAAAGGCACCAAAATAAACGTCAAAGTGTCCAGAACAGGACCCATGTTGTGGCAATCGCCTAATTTCAACCGCGATCTAACAACGGCCTCGAGAACCCCAAAGAGCAGCGCGACGACGCACCGATGCGTCGATAGCAGTGGTGGCACGGCGAACTCTGACGCGCCGGTGCGGCGTTAGCACTAAGGGCACGGCAATGCTTGACGCACGGGTGCGTCTTTAGCGGTGAAAGGTTAATTGCTCGCATAGAGGGTAGTGTGATTAGGTGAGAAGTAATCACATTTCGAGTGTCCTTATGCAGGTCACTCGAAGTCATTCGTCCTACTTCGAAGGCAAAGAAGGTAGGGACGGTGACATTACAAAAGAAGCGCCCCAGGACTGTTTCAATAAGTGGAAACACACTTGGGATAAGTGCGTGCGTTGGTGAGGAGTGTAATTTGAAGGAGACCCAGACATCCCACTCACAAATAAAATACATTTTGTTTTATGACGTCAGTCCGCCCTCGTATTTTTTTTTTCATTTCGAATGGTAATTACTAAATCCATTGTTTTATGAACATACATTCAAGACTGGAATACGTGTTTAAGGTTTTTATTCGTACGCGTGCTTTTTCATTTCATGGAAAAGATTTCCGTGGTTAAAATCTGCTATTAATGAAACATTTGATATTAACATAAAAATGAAACGCATATTTTTGCGAAACAAAAATGCTCTTCCATTGGCGAAAATTCTGAAAACAAAGCAGGATGTAGGTAATTTTGATGCCAGAATCAAATATCTCCAAATAGTAATAATATATGCGTACTTCCAAAACATATTTCATATTGTAACACAATGTCACATTGTTATACTGTGCTACACTCAAATATTGCAGTCTGCCTATTCTATTGCGGATCGCACCATCAATCCATCAATCTGTTGAAAGAGCGAACGAAAAACATTATTCTTACGACATAGAAAGTCACTAGCAATTTTTTAACTGATACATTATTATTTCCTTCGATAAGGAGCTTGATATCCATTACATAACGTACCTGGATCGATAAGATTATGGTTACGAAGGAAAAATGAAAACAGTTGTATGATGCTACATGTGAGGGAATTATGAGAATTATGACAAGAAATTCGGTGAGGGAAATTTGAAAAGACAAACCGAGCCAAGTTAACATCTAGATAACAAAATATAATGATAATGATAATAAATGATAATAATGATAATAAATAATAATTAAATCTAAATCATTAAAATTAGATAAAAAATAAAATCTTATATCTACCACGGCCGTTAAATTGTTTTAATGATAGATCACCGTCATTACGCCCTTGGTGCATAAATAAGTATTTCATTTCAGTCAGAGATACAGATCGTTCTTGATATCGTATGTTGTTCTATAGCATATGTATTTACATTTTTGTCACGCAATTAAATCGGAGATTTCTTTTTCACTTGTGATTCATAGCGCACAAGTTCAAATCACATCTTGAATAAACATGTTTCTTTTTTGAAAACGTTTTGTAAGAATAGAGCATAATACAATGAATATAATGTAAGAAAGCCATTTTCATTTAGGAGGAAAGGAGTCGTAATGTTACTGTATACGTAACCGTTAGTAACAAAACGAGAACGTATGTGCTGTCGTAGGTCAAAATTGACATGAATATCGTGAAAAGAGCCATCAATGTTGTAAAGTGTAGGAGGGGGCCAACAAAGTTGGAACTTGTACAATTTTCTAAAATTCCAAGTTAACAATGCAAATTGGACCTCTTGCATTTTTATAAGCTTACTCTGTATATACGTACGTATACGGGAAAGTAAAAATTATATTTTGCAACTACTTAATAATGTAAAGCTATGTTGCGTAAGTACAGGTTTTGAGAACGAGCGACGTCAGGAGCGAAGTATCAAATTTATATGTATGCAATAAAACTAAATTGTTAACAAGTTACCTGTGCTATTTTTGTATAATAGCATTATACATTTTTAAAAGTAGCAACATTAATTTTGAAAACAAATTTTGTAAGTCAAGTTTTGTAATTGGTGAGAAATATTATGACGTCACGCGTACTTTACATTTGTGCGGAAAACAATGGTCAGCTGTGCAGTCCACCACCACCACCACCACCACCACCACCACCACCACCACCACCACCACCACCACCACCACATCACACTGAGTTGCTCGCTGCGATTCGCTGTGTGTGTTTGTGTGTGTGCGATGATGCAATTACTCGTGACATGAATGACCAATACCTTTTAAATTCTGTCATAAACTGTAAACGAGAGATTTCTTGCAACCAAAATGTCTTTTCCAATTCTGGTGTTCAAAAAACACAATCTTGGTATAAACCCTACAACGTGGAATTTGACGAGAGCAAGAAAGTAATGTAGTATATATATCGAAGGAAGTAAAATCGACGAGAAAACATAAAACTATACTCTTGACCTATTTCTTCGATGCATCTTTCCTCTACGTATCCTATTTACACTTTTATCGACGCCGGAAACTGAACTGTATTTCTTCAGCAATCGTATCTTAAACAGAATGCACAATAATTTACTATGACTTCAAGCACTAATTGACGAAATTCATATTTATCTGAAAGGCACATTGGATAACGTTGCTTTCTCTAAATACTTTTCAAATCTGTCAGTGCGTACTTGGCAAAACTGTGTTGATGTTAGTCATCAGATTACGTAAGGCATTTTGTGTTTCGCGGGAAGTCCCTGGAATCAGTGTTTTACTGTTGAAACAGTTACCATGTGCATTCTGTGGAAACCTGCAGCCATTTTTTACTGAAAGCGTAGTACTAGCTTGTACAATAGATGCTGATTATTTCCATTGTGCCTTAATGGCTTGACAGAAGTTGGTTATCAATTCGGTGCTGACAATGGATTTTTATTACATTTTCCTTGTATACGTTAGAAATAAAGGTCTTTGTATGGTCTCTTTATGTCAGCGCTGCAGATTGCCTTGACCAACCCGGTCGCCATTGTACTGAGTAGTCTGGGAAGAAGTGACAAATGCCGTCAGATAACAGGTGCGATAAATGGAAGAAACTATTGCTTCTAGAACGAAACGTTCTTTCGCGCATTATTTGTAACCCGTACAAAATCTCTATATAGTATTTGAGTAAACTCCTCGTGTGCGCTCGTGGAGAAAATATGGTTCTGTGCCTCACGGTTAGACCACTTCCCGTGCACCAATCGAGACATACGAGGTGTCATTCGACGCGTTTCGGTCTGATAATTTGTTTTCGGGTCAGCCCGGAAGATTAAAATAAATTTCCAAAAACGTTTTTTTTGCGTGTTTCGATGTTGCCACATTCGTGAGTATGCCGGGAATTAAACCATTGTCACCTAAATATATCTATGTAGGTGGCGTTGATTAAACTCCAGTATCCAAAGGCATTTTTTTCGCTCAATACACCATTATTTTCTTTCACGACGTTGGCGACACTGATGTTGACATATTTACGTGAACTTGAACTTGAACAATTTGAACGCAGGAGGAATATTTCAATTTGTGACGCCAATTCAAGGAGTGACGCACGAGGAATATTTCAATTTCAATTATATCTGTAGGCCTAGTACCGTATTTAAAAAAAATAATTTGCAAAATCTACGAACAGTATTGTCTTAGAACGTATTAAATTTGAAGAATTTCAAGTGAATACGGAAAAAACAAAACTGTGAGTAATGTTAGAGAATGAATGAACTCTGTTCGACTTCTCACTTTTACGTTTCTAAGTGTACAAATACTGATACCAATACAAATACCTATTTTCAAATTAATGTGACTCACAACGTATACATATTAATCCTAACTATTACCTTATTAACATACAAAAACAGTTGTTTTTTAATATTAATTTAGATCCGCATAGGAAACGATTAATAGAACAATCGCAGAAGTGGAAGTAAACACAAATTAGAATAGGTTTGAGGAGTTTCAATCTCTTCAAAAATTATGGGGAAAATATGGAAGAGTTAAGCAAATCCGGGGAAGAATTTACTTAATCACTTATAACTACATTTAATGTTGTAGGTGATTTGCGGAAGAATTTTCGAACTAATTGAGAATGATCTTGTGTTAGGATTAGAGAATAACCTAGAAGAACAACGTACAGGCGATCTTTGTGCATTATTATGCATATTAGCAAAAATCGTAGAAAATGTAGCTTGACTAACCTTTTACTATTCACATCTTCAGTACCTTCAAGTATTTCTTTCGACAATTATAATTTTTAAATTGCAATATTACAACTTCATATCTCATATGAAGGTAACATACAAGTTCATTGGATGTTGAGAATTTTGAAGGCGAGTATAACATTATCAGCTACTACGATTCATTGGTAAGTCCAATGCCAGATAACTGTATGAACATTTGAACAAAGTTACGCATGAACGAAATGAAGTTTGAAAGAAATTTTCTACACATGAAGATACTTTTAAAATAGTTTATAGCGTCGGCGACGCCACATTCAGCTAGTACAATATTTTTTTACCCGCAAGAGTTTCTAAACCGTACAATTATTTGATCATAATGGGATTTGAACTCAGGTACTTAAAATTAACTAACATCATAATTACAACTCCAATCGCCGGATTCGTCGCAACTTTCTTCCTGACGCTTAAAAAAGAAAATTATACTTTTAATTTTTTTTAAAATTCAGACGTTTTAATGAAAATCGTACGAGTTTGGGTGAAAAATATAAGCATTTTGCAGATTCGAGAAAATCTTGTTTACATAATTTTGTAAAGTTGACACAATTCACTCAACATTATGCAAAAGCTATTGAAATGTTCAAAACATGCCTATTTGATTTTATTTAAAAAATCTAATTTGTAAGAAAATGCTAGTTGCAGGCAGTCGTGGAAAAAATGCTAAACTTTTGCATTTTTTTATCAGAGTTCGTATCCCAGCATGGCAAAGCATTTTTGTGGATTGGAAACATTTTTTCGGTTTCAAGAACTATTATAATACTATTTAATCGTTGCAAATAGTGCGAAAAAGTATGTAGTGTAAGCACCACTAGTTTCTTAGTTTGGCACACAAGGAAAGACACCACAGAATTATAACAAGAAAAACACTCCACAGAAGAATAATGAAAACTGAATTACTTGAGTACATTAGGATAATGTGTCATATATGCTTGTCGATGTATCATTATGCTAAAAAATGAAGAGGAGACATTCAGGCCAATTTTCTGAAAAAGAGTTTCGCAACTTCATTTACATTCAGGAATAAACGCGATACTTACGTGATACATTAAAATCATGTTATCAATTTAAGTTCGTTGACAGTTAGATTCACAAGTTAAATGGTACAGTCTAAACTGCTGATTTTTTAAAAAACTTTTGATGGTACGATAGTTGAATTATTAATGTTGAATACATTCTGTGTGGTTTTTAATACTTAGTATCAAACAATTCTGTGTGGTATTAAGGGGGAGTGCTACAATAAAAATTAAATCAAATGAATTTTTGAAAAAAATTATCAAACTTAACGCAATGGAAATATGTGACATCTTAGTAAGTTTGCAGATCGAGATACTCGAACAATTTTCTTCAATGTGACAATGATTTTTCAAGAGTAAACACATACACGCACTTTGTCTTTAGAAACATTTAATTTTGAAAATCTGTCAATATTCTTCAGGCATTTTTTTTTTCCGCGGAAAATTTTACTAGTCCACCGCCGCCCGCCGTGACAACAATTTTACTAGTCCACCGCCGCGAAATAAACCGTAGTATTTTGTTTAGAGAGCATTTATAAAACAATAAAGCCTAATGGTGGTAAACAAATTTAAAGGTGGAAAGTAAGCGCCTGATGTCTGTGCTGTTGATCAATGAAGTCTCAATACTTTTTTTCATCAATGAAAAGACTTGACCTCAGTTTCTCTGTATGGTTAACAGGGTGACAAGAGATGTTGATTTGTCAACGTTTATAAGTAATGCAAGGCTGTGTCTCTCTACTTTTGCATCCATTCGCTCTTGCCTCCCAAGCGCTTACTACAGCATTTA
>JAHLJT010000631.1:205400529-205429981 GCA_031308135.1 Acheta domesticus | reverse complement strand
CCTCTAATACGGGAAAATAGAGCTGTTCTAGCCCACTAGTTCTCTTTTCTTTAAGAGGATTGAATACTTTTCAGTCCTTAATACATTAGATAATTGCCCTCAAAACGACTTCGAGATATCTAATAAAAGAATGGTCTCGATAAAGATGCTTAATCGTGCGATAATTTTTTATCTTATTTCGTAGCATTTCTTGGAACAATGTAGATTATGTTGATTGGTTTATAATCTTAGTGACTAAACGATGCCAATCGTCATCAAGCCAGGTATGAGCGGCGTCAAAGCAAAGATGTGAATCTGCATTCTCTGCTCACTGCTGTCACGGTACCGCCATGGAGATCTTGCCAAGTATCCTATTTTTCACTGTGCTCTTTTCTTCAACATCTTTCAGCACCTCTCTGCAGACAGGTCAGCGCGACCCATTGAAGAATTATTCGAAAATTCTCGATGGATCAATTCAATGTAAGTATTCGTCAACAAAATACATGAGGAAATTATTTAAAATTACAATATTTTGTATGTTACGTAGATATATTCATACTGTTTTATTTCCTAAAAGCAATCTTTTTTCACTTACCGCCAAACGATTCTGCGTTTATTGTAATGTGAACACTGCAATACTTCCAATTTGCTGAATGTAACCTCACCGACGCTGAAAACTGTTTTAAAAGTATTTTCATGTGTGGGAAATTTCAAAATGCTATGCATAACTTGTTCAAATAAGGTCTTCACTATCGTGACATTGGACATGCGTACTAATGATCGTAGTAACTGTTAATTAGAGAACGGATATCTATGTAAATATATATTTACTAAATAAGCTAATATTTGATACTAATTTGCATTATCTTTTTGTTTCACACAGTGCCGAGAGTTGAAAAATGCTACTTTAGTTTTCCATATTTGGATTTTGTTACATATTCGAATTATGTCCATGGTTACCCCAGGTGGCCAGCGAACCCGGAATACTTGAAACCCGAAAAAAAAAAACAGAATTTGAAAAAGCCTGGAAGAACCGGGAAAAACCGGGATTTGATTTGAAAACCGGATTTTTCTATATGTCGGATTTATCCCCAACGTTTATACATTACTTACGCCCATCTTATTTAGTGAAATGCTGAGTTCAAGTCGATACTTGATAATGGGATTGGTAAAATCGAAATACATATGAAAATACCACATGTACGTTGAGGATTGCGAAGTCCTTGACTCGCCGCGTCACACGACGTCAATCCTGTCACGTGCGTAGGTACCGTGTGTATAGAGTATGTATTAGTACAGAGCACCTACATGGTTGTCAATGTACAGCACGCATAAGGACGAGGAACAAACGTTTCGTCGGGAACTCAATAACTGAGTTTCGATTAGTGTCGCTCCTTTGATGACATTGGCGGTTCCACTTTGCTTTTTTTTCGATGAAACCACCGCATTATTACGCCCATGATACTCTGGAAATTTTTTCTTATTTGGTAAAAGAGCTTTCTTAGCTTATGGCCTACCCGGAGATGAGTGGCAGTGTCCAAATGGACAGGGAGCACGAAAAAATGAACATGCGGAGACTGTGATGGAGTTGCGGCTCAGGAAATACGAAAACACCATATTCTCAAACCCGATTCGGGAGGCAGTGACACTAACATGAAAGACATTGGCACACTGTGTTTATGACTGGGACTATATATAATCCTCTGTATATAATACTGTATACTATATGAAATTTGTTGTAATTATTGTTATACTAATACTTTCTGCTGTGACATTGGCACATCAGTCTGCGATGAGTTCGTGTTACCGCCGTTTGAACCTTCATCAAATCGGTCTTGACGATTATCTTTTGCATGAATATAAAATATTCGACGCCTCGTTACGTTTCAAACGGCACTTTTGGGGTAGAAATTAAGCTCCTATAGCTTTGAAATTTTGCCAAGGATCATACAATGATTTATCTTCCTCATACTGAAGTTGACTACAAAGTCACAATGTCGTTCTGCTTTGCTAGTTAATACAGATCAGGTTGATTTACGATATTTCAGTAAGGTTGGCATTGTGGCACATTGAAGGAGAAATATACTTATCTTTTACTGATTCGTTATTGCTTGTTCATGTCTTCGAAACGGAGCTCGATACTCACTGCATACTTTGCCTGGATCGAGAGGAACATGGTTACAGGGAAATACGACAACAGTTGAATGTAGCTAGATGATCTCTTGCGGAAATGTCCCAAGTGCGTGAAATTAACACATAGTTACTTAGTAAATAAGTAAATATGAATAATTAAAATAAGGCAAAAAATAAAACCATGTAATACCACGGCGTTAATTGATCTCTGGCGATGAAAAGCCCTCGGACCAAAGGATCTATAAACGACCTTGGTGAATAAAAATTACTATTTTAGGTGCCGTCTATCGTTTCTGTAACGGAAGGAAGGAAAGTTCGTTTTCCCTTTTGGAATGTTAAACACATTATTGCCCTACTGTTGAGGTTTCAGCACCACGTTGAAACACCACACACTGTAGCAGTACTTAAGTCATTGCAGAAGAAAAGTATTTTTATTTACAGAACCTGTGTCCTGTGTGCGACAAAATTCCATTGCAATCCCGGTCCACAAGGTGAAAAAGTACTGTAGCTTAAATTCCTAATTCTATCAAGTGACGCACGAGCGTTAGAGGCTTTTCCTGTTTTTAAGGGGTATTCCAGACGTGGTTCTGTTTCTTCTAAAATCGTCAGTAACACTTAGAAGTTCTGCATTTTTTTGAGAAATTTCTCGTTCTGAATTCATTCTTTCTTAAAATTCAGTATTCAATAGTTAAGCATAAAAATTATCACACATGCGCCACTTTAACAGCAAAAGAGTAAACAGCAAAAGAGTAACAAAGCCAACGAAATTCATGCATTTGATGCATCCTAACATGACAAGACATGTTTAACAAGTCGTCCAAGTCGTTGATGGTACTGTCTGGTCAAAATTTGACGAATATTTTGATGATCGTCAAACGAAAAGACCTTGGCGAAACGTATGTCGTTGAAGAAGCGTTTTGTGGGGATGTGAAAAATCAGTTAATATTGTTTTGTTTATTGTTGGCACATGTTATCGTTATGGTTAGAGTTAGTTAACAAATTGATAAACTGCTTAAAACGATCATTGTCTTCATCTTCATTAGAAATCACAGCTGTAGTCTATATATAAGCATTCATTAAAGCATTAGATAGTCCTAATTTAATATTATGCAAGACTAGATGGGAAGTTAAAAAGAATTTAACATTTCAAAAATTCGAACGTAATTAAAACAGAATGAAATCAGATTAAATTTTATCTATCAGTAGAAACACTTAAGAGTAAAACACGAGATTCCTATTTTTTTAAAAAGCCCGTATATCTCGTAAATTAATTTCAATTGTTGTGAAAACTGCTATTACCCGATATATTATTACTTCGTAAAATAGCTTTATTGCAAAACTGATTAAGTGATCTTAAAAATTCCGTAAATTCAAAATCCAAAATTCCGTAATCAAGCAAATATGAAGATTTACTAATCCCGAAAATTCAAAAGTTACTGTTTTTAAATTAACCTTATGAACCTTTATACCGTATTTTGCTATTAATGCAAATACTTTTAAATTGCTCCAATATATGTAGAATCAATATTCATAAAATCTATTTAAAAACAAAATATTTGTTCAGTTCATGAATGCCATTTTCATGAGATATCAACCAAATTATTCTTTCGTGTTTTTTATTTTTTTATTTTATTTTTTTTACCTTCTGTATTCGAAAATTGACGTCTTTAATCTCGCGTCTGGTAGTCGCGCATTATTTCGAGTAGGACATAATGTTTTTTTTTTGAAAACAAGTCACGTGCACCCTAATATTTCATATTGCGCATCAGTCATCCAGATAAATTATTTTAGCCCCTTACCTTATCGCAAGTATACAAGTGTTGAGTGGCAGATACTGAGTCAGTCGGTGTCATGCAGAACTGTAACCGCAGTGCACATGAAGTTCGTGTCTAGTTTGTGAATGCCTAAAATACCTTAATACATTATAGTTCTGTGGTTTTTATAATGTGAAATTCGACACATGATCTGTAGAATTGAATCTGACCGATAAAACGCAAATCGTCACTTCCAACGAAAGTGTGCGAATCAAACCCGCAAACATCTATTATGTTTGTGGAAGATTTACACCCAAACTTCAAAGGAAAAAGATATATTTCGTATATGAAATTACGAAACTTGCGTATTCTTTATACTTCGGCTGTCGTGTTCGTAATCAGGACAAACCATGGGTTGATCATCAGTGTTGTGTGACCTGTGCAACGAACCTTGGTTGTTGATTGTAGGGAAAACTCAAATCATTGTTGTTCGCTCTACCAATGTTGTAGAGAATACCAACAAACCAGTGTAATGTTTGCACATTATTGCACGAAATAACCTAACTTAACCTCATATTAAGCATGCACATAAAATTTTGAAGTAATATAATTGGAATGACAATGTGGAAATTGGTATAGGATTTTGTTTATTTCAAATACGAAATATCTTCCCAGTCTTCATCTTTGAGGCCTTTTGCCTCCATTTCTTCTTGGATGTCCTTTCTCCAACTTCTTGGTGGTCTTCCACGCTTCTTCCGCTGTGGAGGTGTCCATGCCCAGATCTTCTTAGGCCACCTATTGCTTTCCATACGCTGGAGGTGCCCATACCAATTCAATCGTTTGTTCCAATTGAATCCAAGATGCTGCTCTCTGCGTTCATCATCTGTCGTATTGTTTCATTTCTAACATGATCCAACCTAGACACCTGGCAGCATTCTCCAGTAGTCCATTTCAAGGGCCATCAACCTACATTTATCACTTTTGTTCAGTGTAGTACTTACGCTCTGTATGACGGTCTAAAAACATGAGCCTTCTTCCGTTTTGTGATACTTTGGCTCTAGAGAAAAAGAGTGTAACTGTCTTATCGCTCTCTTTCCCTGTCCAATCTTGTTGGAAATGTCATCAGAGCTTCTTCCCTTCGAGGAGAGGGTAACTCCGAGGTACTTAAAAGTTTCACTTCGTTAATTTTCCCTGGAGCGTCTAGGTCCCCATATTCTTTATCTCCTGCTATCATATATTCCGATTTTTTTAGGTTTATGTGAGACCCCATCTTTCATACTCCTCTTGTAATTTGCGAAACATATAACTTCCATTATCTTCGTCTCCAGCTATGACAACTTGATCATCGGCAAACAGCAGGGTGTACATCATTTTCGATTGGTAATTCCATTCCGCTACACTTCCGTTTCCAGTTTTTAAGCGCTTCTTCAAGATAGATTTTAAATAAGAGAGGGGCTAATGAGCAACCTTGTCTTAACCCCTTGTTCACATGAAATTCTGAGGAGAGTAGTTTACCTATTTTGACAGAGCTGTAATTATCATTATGCATTGATAGCATTAATATAGGCTGGCTCGATACCACTTGCTTTCATGCTTGTCCATAACTTATTTAATGGCACTGAATCTATTCCTTTTTCAGGTAAAAAATATGAGATGGACATTCCTACCTCTTTCAACTTGTTTTTCTATTAGATTTTTTAATGTGAAAATGCAAGACCTTCCTACCCTGAATCCATTCTCTTCCTCTGATTCTGTATACTGATATTCAATTCTACATTTTAGGATCCTACTGTGAAGCCTTGCTACTGTGCACGTTACACTTATCCCACGATAGTTGTTGCAATCTCGCCTACTTCGTTTCTTAAAAACTGGAGTAATGAAGGCCTTTTTCCACTAACTTGGTGGGTCACTTAACTGTAGACACTGATTAAAAATTGTTGCCAGTATTTCCATCACACTATCAGGTGCTGATTTTAAGAGTTCTACACTGAAATTACCTGGTCTCGGGGCCTTCTTATTCTTCATGAGGGCCAAAGCTGCTCTTATTTCATTTGGGACAATAGGTATTATAGATGCTATGCTTTGCGCCTCTTGTTGAGAGGCTTGCATAAACTGTGTTCTATTTTCAGTTAAAAGACCTCTGAAGTAGTCTCTCCATTCCCGCATACTAATTGGAACTATTCCTGACCTGTCTTTGTTTTCCATTCTCATTCTCCTTTTATTATTCTCCAAGCTCGGTTAGACTTCGTGTTTCCCAAACATCTATCCACTTCCTCACAAGTCTGTTCCCAGTATTCATTCTTAGATTTACGGATTTCTCTTTGGGTCTTTTTCCTGATTCTTTGATATTCTATTCTATCTCTATCCTCTTTTGTTGATATTCACTTTCTGTACATTTGTTTTTCTCTTTTCTACGAAGACCTCTGTGGTTTTGTTCCACCATTGTGGACATTTTCTAATCTTTTGCCAATCCTCTTTTTCACCCAAGGCTTCATAGGCAAGACTGATGGATACACCGTTTCATAGATTCATACATTGCATCTGGTGTTCTTTCCTGTACCGACAATATTTTGTTAGCCAGTAGCACTTGATATAAAACTTTGTAGAATCTTCCTCCAGACTTTCAAGATTATACCTTGTTGCCGACATTACTCTCTCACTGCCATAAGTTTGATTATAAGGCTCTCGACAAGGTGTTTTCAATGGAAAGTACAATGTCAGAAATTTCCGCATTACTTTTAATCTAAAAGTACATTAAAGTAAGTATCATGTACGTAAATGAAATTTAATGTACACGTACAGTAACTTTAAAGTACGTGTGCATTAAATGTAATGTACGTGTACAATTAAATGTACTGTATGCGTATACATTAAATTTACTGTACGTGTAAATTAAATTTACTGTATGCGTGTACATTAAATTTACTGTACGCGTAAATTAAATTTAATTTACGTACATGATACTTTAATGTACTTTTACATTGAAATTACTGTGTGTGTGCATGGAATTTACTGTACATGTACTATCTTCAATATTTAAAATTTGTTCAAATAATTGTCACCCCGACCGGGATTCAAACCCGTCTCTCCTGGTTTACGCCCACTTGCTCTAACCACTATCCTATCGAGACAGTCAATTCTTTGAACATGTTCTTAGGCCTGATGAATTGCCCGTTGAGATTTATGCAATTGTCACATTTTTGGACGCGTTTACGCTCAGAAATATGGCCCGCGGATGTAAAGAATACTTAGTTCTGATCTTGGTACTGAGTAACAAATGTATTTTAATATTTAAATTTGTTCAATGAATAGTCACCCCGACCGGGATCCGAATCCGGGACTTCCGGTTTACGCGCAGGTGCTCTAACCACTGAGCTATTGCGACATTCAATTGCCTCAGCAGGTTTCTTAGGCCTGCTGTGATATGTATAATATATTCTTTACGTCTACGAAACATATTTCTTTAGACGTAATATATATTAAATATGTATTAACTCTACAGAATTATGTATGTTATTTATAATTGTCACTACTTCTTCACCTGTTTTGGACGCGTATACGCTCGGAAATATGTTTCGTAGTCGTAAAGAGTACTGAATTCTGACATTGTTACAGTGAAAATTCTTTGAAAACATTTTAATATTTCCGGAGAATTTGAAAAAATTGTTAACTAAAGAATTAGCGTACTATGTACATCGCTACAATTTTATGATAAAGATTTTTACAATTGTTTTTGTTACCAATTTAATGTAAATAGGAATTTTAAACATTTATATTTTTGTATACATGTTGAAAATATTTTAAATTCATTAAAATTAACGTACAACACATTAATATCGATTTAATTTACAAGGTACATTACGCTTAATGTAGCCCTACTTTAAATCTACATTGATTTTAATTTTAAGATTAACTTTAATCCACAAACACATTAAAATAGCTTTAACGTACACGGTACACTAAATTTAATGTACTGCAATACATTAAATCTACATTGATTTTAATTTAAACATTATATTTAATGCACATGTACATTAATATCGTTTTAATGAACACGGTACATTAAATTCAATGTGAACAAGTGCATTAAACTACATTTAATTTAATGTAATTTCTTACAGTGTACATTTGAGATAACAAGGCATAATGGTTTGAATAGCACTCTACACCTCTCTTTACTCGTACATCGTTGACTTTTATTTTGTGGCACTGTTTCATAATAACATAGTCGATAATTGACCTCAATTTCCGAGTATGTTGAATCCACATGTACTGATATATGTCTTTATGTTTATACCATCCATTTGTCATTTTCAAAGCGTTTTGACGACACAGCTCAATTAGGCGCTCTCCGTTATCGTTTAATCTGTTTTCGCCAGGTCATTCACTTCACAGCCACTTCTACCATTGAAGTCCCCTAGTAAAATTAATTCCTTACGTTTACTGATTGTTCCAAGCAACGTCGTCAATTCATTGAAAATCATCTTTAACACTTGAAATGTCATCGTCATTAGGGGCGTATACAGCAATTAATACAACTGTGTAACTGTAGAGTTCCATTTCAACTTGCAGAATTCGATCATTTACTTGCTCCCAAGATTTTATATTGTTTCTGTATTTTTGCCTTATTGCCAATGATAAACCACTACGACCTCTCTAATCCTTTGGCACTCCTGAATAGATATACATATCCCCCCTTCTGTTCTGAACCTTTACCTTTTTCCATTGTTCTGAAAATGCTACAATATCCATACGATTCTTATCAATTTCTTTGAATACTTCTATCTCTTTGGTTGATAGCCCTTGAATATTCCAAGTTCCAATTCTCATAGTCCTTTTCCTTGCCCAAAGTCGTCCTATATTATGTTCGCCATATTCCGAAGCTTTACTGAAAATTTTGCAGGTGTAGTTTTTTCCGAGTGATGAGGTGCAGGCTCATCGCCTCAACCCCCGTACAGGAGGACCAAGGGATTTTGCTTCTGGCTTCCCATGCCATAGGAAAGTTGCCTTTACCTGGCTTTGACGCCCCCCTCCCCTATGAAAAGAAAAGAGAAGTTGGAAAGAAAGAAAAAGAAAAGTGAAGGCGAAAAAGTGAATGACTCCGTAGCCCTCGAAACCTAATAGCGTCGGGTCGAAAAAACACAAGGGACCTAGAGCAGCCAGTAGTAAAGACAACAGAGAGACGGATGAGGTACAAGTAAGTGGAAGAAATACCTCATCCGGAAAAGGGACAGCTAGTTGCGGAGGGAGGAGCATAGGGATAGGTGTGACAGGAAACAAGGAAGAGGATTGGTGTGACGGGGCGATGTAGGATGCCACTTTGTCTGACTCCTCTGCTGAAACCTGTACAGCATGGGTGACCCTACCAGTAGCACGCTATTCATTAGCCGTGCTACCGCTGCATGAGCCCTCAGCCTCATTGGAGCACCCAAACCTCCCCGCCCGCACGGACAGTGCTACTTTAAGGCGGCGTCGGACGGACGTATACGGGACATACGTACGTATACGGGAATGTTAAAAGCTACGAAATTTGCGTTGTTTGAAATGCACTGCGAGAAAGGAAACGGAAAGATAGCATCATGCGTATCTTCACGAATTCGCGGGAAATGCATTAGCAGTTGGCCTTGCTTAGAGAACTTCATGTTTTGTGATCGTTGAAACGATTGTTTGTGTCCATCAATTGTAAGCATTCAATGTACTTTTTTATGATATTTACAGAAAACATTACAGAGGTGAGGGCGTTCTCATTATTACTTGGAAATTGTTTTTCATACATTCTGTACGTTCTGTACATTTTGGCCGATTACCGTCGCGTCAGGTAAACAAATCCAATGATGCCGTTAGTGGCGCTTTGCCGCTAGAGACGCTTCAGTCAGACTGTTAGCTTTCTGCATGGAAAATTAAGAACATGCTCAAAAGTTTTCAAGCAGAGATAGTACAGTCTAGACTCCCCGTTTTCTGTACGTCCAACCTGAACAAAAACTGTGTTGTGTATAGTTACCGGCCTTAAAGATCTTGGTGAACATAAAACAATGTATGTTCATGAATATGCAGTATTTTCTGTCCTAACATTCCTACAGCACTTCCTTCTGCGTGACGTAATCGCAAGAATTCAGCTATTCTCTACATTACTTTCAAAGTGTATTCTCATAAAGAATTACAACCAGTTTCTTTTTGTAGGGTTTCCCCCTGCTTGACATCCCCGTGCTGGACCCCTTCGAGACGGTGACGACTTTGCACACTGACTTTGGATACGGCGCCCAATCCCACGTAATTGACTGCCGTGTGAGAGGGCTCGGCAAATTCCTTGTGGCGAAATATCCACCGGAATCAGTTAGCCCAACTACACTCATGCTCAGCTACCAAATTACAGCGCCAGTTTTAAACGGTAGTATGGGTTATGAAGTCAAAGACCATTCCGATGACTATTCGGAAACAAAATCCACTGCATCTCGGGGCCATTTGAAGTAAGTAATCATTTTTATTTCATTAAGTATTAACATCGAAATATGATTAAAAAATTATCACATTGTTTGCTATGGAGAAACTTCAATTTTGTTCAGAATTTAGATGTAGCTATTAAACATAGGAAAGAAAAGAAATATTTAAATTACACACAGAGATACACAGGAGATTTCAAAAGCGTGCAGTACGGCCAGTGGCGTAGCCAGGTAATTTTTTCTGGGTAGGCTCTAGAGCTGATTTACTTTTATTTATTGCAATATCCCAAAATGACAATTATTGTCTAATGTCTCGCCGTTCATTATTATTACTATTAGTAATATTATTATTATTTTGTTCTCAAAGTTTTACACAGATACCACACAGAAACAATATCAAATCATAGTAACACTGACGTATTTAAAATCTACAAAACAAGTTAAGGCATTCTAACACATTAACATAAAATAACATTTTCCCCAAATAATAATAATAATAATAATAAAATTCTAGTAGTCCACTGTTTGTTGTTACTTCTTCCTAAGTCTTCGGTTTCAACAAGAGGTTAGTCATTCCGGTAAACTGAGTTTATGTGTAAGTGTTGCGCGCCTGTTGTGTTGGTATTGGAGTGTAGGCCCACCACATTCCAATACCAACGAAGGAACTCGAGGATTCCCGAAGGCCGGCCTTCAGCTCGATGTAGCCGACTGTAGAAACAGCATATCTGCGTCTCGCGAGCACACGAACTGCGCATGCGTTGTGGGCTCTAAATGCCAGAGCCTTCCTCCAATGACGGGTAAGTTCGCAACTAAGCGGGAAGTTCGAGACACAAAACTTACGTGAAACGTGGTAATCGTGAATTGAAAAATTATCAATAAGCACATTACGATTTAATGAAAACAGTTTTTGTTTTTCATTAATTGTTTGGGTAGGCTCCACCTTGCAGCCTAATTTCTACGCCACTGAGTACGGCTTTATTTCCTTAAATGTGGAAATTATTGCCAGCCTGAAAGTTCTTGGAAACAACGAGTTTAGCTATAAACTAGTGGTGCAACAACATCACATATTTTCTCGTAATGTTGGTTAAAAACTTCCGGCAACTTCTACGTAATTATAATTTGGAATTGGAATTATAGCAAATAATAAATTATTATAATAATAACAACAACAATCCGGGTCGGAGGGCATTACCTGCAACGATCTTGCTGGGCGGGTACTGGCGAGTCAGCCCGTAGTATAGGCTGCCAAGCGCAGAGAGGCGCAACCTCGCGTCGCCGTTGATGTTTGGGGGATGTACGGCAATTTCCATGGCAACTTCTACGGACCGCACCTTACCACCCGATCACGGACCGTTCCTTGCCGTCCGATTTCGCGCCGTGGCGTCCGATGCAGCCCCCCCCCCCGCGACTGACGGTTGCCGGCCTGATGGTCCAGCTGGTTCAACCAACAACCAATCATACTCGGTCGCATCCATACAGAAACTGCTGCGTGGATCAGCCTTGATTGAGTCCACGACAAGATGGTCGAAATGGGCGCAGTTTTCGGCGCGGCGGCCGCGGAAGCTTGTCATTGGACGATACACGTATTGTAACGCCTTAAAGTCAGGAGTCCGAGGTTTCGGGATTTATCAAGTGCCTTGTATAGTGTCATTTATAGTAAGTTGCTGCAACTTCTACTAAGCTACTGTCTGTCTTTCGGCGCAACAACCTCTGACAAAGTCTGGGTCTACCAGCGATGACCCAGGCCTTGCAGCCATGGGTTACAGGGTACATCTGGTTTGCACGTAGGCATCCCTACACCGTATTCTTGTCTCCTCAACCTGAGAAATGAGTTTTCTTCTCGTTACACAACAAGATATACTGGTGACATTGCAAGGAAAACGTACACTGTAATCTTACCTGAACGGGAATCGAACCCGTGGTCGCGTCATGGAAAGCAAGAACGCTGACCATGAGCTATCCGAGGGCACTAAGCTACCACTGCTAGTAATAATGAAGATAATGATCGATTGGATATCAAACTGGCCTACCGACCTCTTTTCATAATTCTACAATTTTGTATTGTAAAAAGATGTCTTACGATACTTATTTCGTGAATAACCATTAAACGGGATTCTATAGGAGTTTTACATTTTTTATTAATCTCTTTCATTAACCAAATACCAAAGAGGTTTTTTATTTTAATATTTATGTATTTATAATTTTCCTCCATATTTTCTGCAAAGTTCTTGAATTTGGAGAAAAACAGTACGCTAGAATCTGAATGCGGTGTGCAGTCTTGTAAACTTTTCGAAAAGAAAATTATAAAAATGAGGATGAAAATATTACTTCCCATAACTTTAATAGTTCCATTTTACAGCCACTGATTTTACTTTACTGTGTAGAATCCCCTTCCCTACCAGTCATTTGATTTAATAATTATATATCTACGTACAATAATTGCGCACATCATATTTCAAATATTTGCATATACACGTGAGTATGCACAAAACTAAAATTGTTTAATAAAATACAATTTTCTAATATATGATTTTATCATCAGGTTTGGAATCGAAAAATTAACCGTGGAACTCAAAATAGAAGTGACTCATGATCTCAAAATAATACGGGTGAATGTACACGTAGCAATGAGAGAAACACATGTAAGTATTTTAACCTCTTTCCTGAAACTGGGTGATTACCATTATCTGAGAATTCAGTGAGTGTGTGGTAGTTAAAGAAATATAATTTAACATTAATTAGGAGTTACAGACAAATATGATTAATACTTTCTTACAAGAGAAAATCATGCAGTAAATATTCTGTACATAAAAAATTAATTCGGTGTTGGAAATTAAAGAGATAGATGAATTGTTCTCCTATAATGCATGTAATGATAGTGACCACACTGTGAGCAATTGACGTCTGTTGATTGAATGAAAGATATCAACTTCAAGACTTTTGATGATCTATCATGAATGAAACATGCAATTAGAGTTACGTGACCTGTGATGAGACATTGTCACATCAGTGGTGACTTTGAGCGGGTTGCTTAGAACGAACTGCTAGGTACGGTTGGCATTGTAACACACATATGACTAGCAGCACACACACACACACACACACACACACACTGGCAGCCGTACTTCTGCATACTGCGCACAGAATGAAGTATTTGGTCACAAAACATAAGTTAAAATAATGTACTCGCGAAACTGATTCTCACATGGCCCAATTGTAAGCACTTGCATAAAAGATAATTACGTAGGATATAACGAACGTTTTAAGTCAATGCAGTCAATTAAAACATTCAAAATAATAATGCACAGTTTGAAATGTACACGTCTTATAAACACAGTTTGTAATATATACGTTTTTTTAGAATTAGCATGTGGGTGAACTTGGATGACGCCACATTGAAATAAGTCTGTGAATACTCACACACGGCTAACTGTACATGTCATGTGAGTCGTACAGAGATGAGAACATGGCTTAACAGTATAAAAACTGAAGTGCATAAGCAACTGATTGAAGTAGTTACCATTAAATGGCGTAACTCCAAGGAGCTATGACAAGCGCGTGGTCTGAGAGACACGAGTGCGAACACATTTTACAGGCGCGAGGCTCGACTCGGTACCAACAGATGGCCAAGAAGCGGCGGAGGCGTCGGGGCTAGGCTGCGCAACTCCCGTAGTGACCACTTGCATCTGAATGTTTCAAGCAACGTATTACAGAGAGACTACATACATTTTGTTTTGAATAAAATGGTAGGGCATACCAAATTTGCATAATGAAACAGGATGTGCCTAGATTTACAATGTTTAATGTGTTTAATATATTTCTTAAGAATAAAGCTTTGGCATGTGTGAACAAACATGTACTTTATTTATATCACTTTGATTATTTGGCGTTTACAAAACAAAATTTGGGACAGATCCAGAATTTTTCACGTTTGTGATAATATCTCAAAATCAAGTTTTTGCGCTTGGTCAATTGATGCAGAACACGGTTCAATTGATGCCCAAATCCATTCAATAGGGGCATTCTTATCAATAAGATGTATGTTCACCGATGATTTTGTCTGTAACAACACACTGCTTATCTCGAGTAAACGTGTTCTATTTTCACTATCATTTTCATGTTTTATGACCTTGCATTTTCAATTAAATGAAAAATGAAAAATTATTAATGATAATAAATGTAATTCCAATCCATCAAAGGAACTAAATTTATTTCTTATCAAAGATTATAAAGATATAATGTATTTATAATTTATATTCATATTATATGCAGGAGGTTATAAAACACCGTCACCAGATGGGCAACAGCTATCTGTCCAATTTAGTCAAGTCAGCGTTTGACAGGTATTCCTGGATAGTAGAAGAGATGTTGGCATCCGATATTCATAAGTTTCTTGACGTCTATTTTAGCCAGAATCCGGTAAGTTGAAATGACCCATTTAAAAAATCAGTTTTATTTTATTTTTAAAATAAACTGGTACAATGATGTCACTTTTAAGGAGCATTTTGTGAAAATCTAACTAACAATTCAAAAGTGGTAGGTGTTGGATCCAGTCTTTCCAGGATAAACTGTTCCTAACTGTATGTTTTTGCGATCAATACATCTATATATAAATAGATATTTATAAATCTATATTTATAAATAGATATATTAATACTCTAAATCTAACTGTCAAAGAAGGAAAAACTTCTAACAATTTTCAAACTCTTATAATGAACAGGGAAACGTATAGAGACAAGCACTTCTACTTCGAAAGGAAATTAATGATTATCAAATTTCACAAAACGAAAGATGAACTCTTTTCAAAACACTTCAAAGCATTCTTGAATTTCCAAACAAAAATTAAAGAGCAAATTACACTTCCTGACTTTTCACATCAATTTACACTCATTTCTGATAATACTTTTATCTCCATCAGTAGATGGAGAAGGGGTCAATGTGGCACATGAAAATGATACTATGTAAAAAAGTTCCCGCTCCACGTTTTCTCACACCGTGCACTGGTCCGCTGCAGCGACTGACAAGACCGTGGCAACTGAAGCTGAGGGCAATTCACTTTTCACACAACACGCCACGGCACAACACGCCACTCCACGCCATCACCGTGCCAGACCCCGCTGCTCCAAAAACACTGCCCGCGCGCCCCACCACACCAGCCCCGGAAAAGTTCCAGACCGGGGTTGGAGCAGTCGGCAGCTAATCCTCTCCTCCCAAGGGGGGGAGAGGGGGTTGCGGCGGCGGTTTCTGCTGCCGTTGCTTCCAGGGGGCTGCACCGTTCAGTCACACACATTCTGTATCCCCTGGCGATACAGCCCCCCCGCAGGGGGGATCGTGAGCACGTAGGTGAGCAGGATCTCTGGTGAAGAGTTGGAGACGATCGCCCGTGCCCTCAGTTTCACGATGGCACTCACGCCGTTAGCCTCAAGGTGGAGGCAGTGAGTAAGCTCCTGGTTGTCGGTTCAACCTGGCAACTCACCAGTTGGGCCCCTGGCCCGTCGACCTTAAGGCAGGATTGGGTGAAGGAGACCTAAGGTACTCCGGAATCCACACATAGAAGTCCGGCGGGAAATTACCTACCGTCGGGTTGCCTTGGTTACGGCCCAACCCACATCGATAGCCTGAAGGAGCAGGCAGTGGGGAGACGGGATGGGAGCCCCGAGCCGCCCGGACCTTAGTTCAGGTGGTCCCCAGTTGGGCTCTTGGTTTCATCGTGGCAAGGGTCCAATACTCTGGGAATAGAGGAGGGACTTGGCGTGCGGGAGCATGTAAGTGGCGCGTCGTCGTATAGGCGATATTGACTCCGGTACTAGTCCGGATGACTAGTAGCTCTGAGCTGGCAGGGCGGCCTTAGACCCAGGCATTAAATGAGGAGGTTGCCGAGAGGGCAAACTGCGTTCCGGCGAGATCGGGATATTGGTCCAAGGGGGTACTTGTACCCCTGCGGGCTTGCCCCCCAATAAAGTACAAGTGCGAGGGGTGCCTTACGGCGTACGGATATGTATCTCGTGAATGGGCTCCTGGTATTCATGCACATCTATTGAAAAGACAGAATTGTAATGCAGAGAACATTAAACTTCATTTCAAAAAAGACAAAATACTGTCATTACCATGTAATTCTCCTTTCATTTGTTCCACCCTTGGAATGTTTAAGAATCACTCCTAACTTTGTAATCAACCTTTAATGAGCTGCTCAGTGCATAAAAACCTGTCGCTTAGATGACCAGCCCAGCTGTCGACAGGCCCTTCGGCGAGGAGTCATCTCGTGCGGGTTCAGCGCCGCTCGGCTGTCCTCGGCCGCAAGCCGAGGCGCAGAAAGGCTGCTGTAAAACGTTACTAGAACGTTCGGGCGACGCTGGCCGTCCTCCGCATCTCCGTAAAGTTAGCACAACCACTTATCCAAAAATTAAAAAGGACTATACCACAATTTTCTTCTAATTTTGAACTAATTTATACCCACCTTAAAAATTTTAAACCGATGCACAACATCAAAATACACAGCGTTTAAGAGTGGGTGTGCCAGGTTATCGTTAAGTTGGCATACCCACACAAGAAAAATGCGTTAAACCAAAAATCAAACATACCATAATTTTGTACTAATTTTGAACTAATTTATACCCACATTAAACATTTTCTACCAATGCAGAACATCAAAATTTACAAATGTTTTTAAAATTTGAGTACTTTTCGCGTAATTTTGCCTGAAAATACAGGCGAGAAAACCACTAGTTCTTCACACTTTTCTTAGGGATTGTCTGAATAAACCCTATCAAATAGCATAAACGACATTTCGCCCTATTTTTAAAAAAATACGAAAATGTAATTATTTTTCTACCTTCTGATGTCGTTATAATCGTTATATTTTCATTATCGGCGATTTGTTCAAATTATTGTATTTACAAGTACGCGTGCTTCAAATGATGTCTTAAAAGGTGACACGCATACTCAAAACTGGTCAATGAAAACAAGCTCAAAATTCTGCATTATAATAAATTTTCAAACGCCATTTTCATATAAACGGCTCAATTTTTTTCTTAAAATATTTCGGACGGATAGTGATAATTGCACTTTTTAAAATTACATAAAATTCAGTTTGCTGTATTTTTTTTTTACAAATTGCACAAATATAATTTTTTGAAATATCTCTCACGCCATTAATGTTCACAATATGAATACATTATTGCTTTCGTAAGTAAATGTGATTGATAAGTCTTCAAATAAAGTTTTTTCAAAAACACTCAAGATTTCTGTGAAAGAGAGCTTGAAATTTCGCATTTACACTAGAGCTTAAACTGTATTTTCTTAAAAATGGTTTCACATTTTCCAACGAAAATTTCCTGAAAAGAAGAGCTTTAGTATTTTATATTATTCTTAAAGTAATATTTTAGTTCTATCTTTCAGAAACGGAGAAATTGGAAATTTTTTACTTCGGGCAGCGATAGAGCAAGAGTATGTTGGAAGTCCGAAAAGCTAGCTCAGAGCAAAGAAATTAGAAATTTTAAAATTCTGTAGGCCAATAGTTAGGATTGAGAGTGGATCTTCATGACCTAAAATATCGCCAAAAGTGATCAATAAAATGCTTTTAAAATGTTTTAAAAATTCCGTAGAAGCAAAGAAAATTACGCAAAAAAGTTTATGAAAACAGTTCGGATGAACAACTCATGCTGATCGATATATTACGGATGTAATCGAGACTTCTTCTATTCGTTCAAGTGAACCCAACTTTCAATGTTTCGGTTTCGATTGTTCTTTACCAGAAAATCTGTCTTTAGTTATCCCGGCTAATAGGCTGAACCGACATTGGCGCTGATTTGCGTCACATACAACAGTTGGCATTACAATAAGTGAGCAAAGAAATGAAGTAGGCTACTCAGGAATTCTGTGGAGCATCTCGTTAATATTATTTGAAGCAAGTACCATAAAAATGATATTAAAATTGATGAAATCAGCGAAAAATGCATTAAAATTAAGGGAAAAGGGAAAAAATGACTTATTATTCGAAATCGACGAAAAATGCCAAAAATGTCCTATAAAAATGGGTCATTTCCTTTTGTCCTAATATATCATGATAGATGATAATTCTAAACGGCATTGTTCTGAAGTGAAAAAAATTACATTTCATTAAAATCTGCTCCCTGGTTACGAGGTACAAAGTGTTTATGGCTTTTTTATTATATTCCGATTGTCTCATTTTGATTCGCTCGTTATGGATGTGAAACACTGAGAAATAGTGAAAATATGTAGGTGGTTTATGTCAAATTCAGTATTTAAAACGTGAATATGACTGCAAAAATACTCATCTATTGTATTAATATGTTCTGAAATTATTACTTACATTTCCGTATAGTTTGGAAATATTAAGGAACACCATGTAAGTATTCGCTGATTTTACTATGTCATCAAATCGTTCAACATCTTTTGTTCATCAACGTAATGTAGGCTGTTTACCAGAAACAGCATGTAAACTACAAGTTGTTATAATCTTCCGATATCAGGCATTATTAATCAAAGAACAAATGGTGTCAGTCGTGTTAATAATATGAGTAACATGCAATGTTACTTAAGGAACTTTACGTATTAATACACACGTGCTTCTCCACTTTCAAAGTGGGATGATGTAAGCCCTTTCACTTCCATATACCTATTTAAGAGTCCATTGGTGGAGAATTTTAAGTAATCAGACAATATTTGAAATATCTTGCGATGCTCGAAAGACAGTAATCAACAGATATTGTCACGTCAAGATTCTAAAAAATTTCGTGTGGAAAATCCAGTAAACGATGAGGATGGAGAAACGCCACCTTTTGTTCGCCGGCCCCGCTCTCCTAAACGAGCAACGTTTTTCTGTAAAGTTTTCCCTGCGCACAGTACCTGAACCCCCCTGAGTTCATTCGCACAGCGGAAGGTAGTGGGGGGGGGGGGGGCGCTTCGTACGCGACAGGTAGCATTGAGGGATGGAAAGGGTAGGAGGATGCTAAGGTAGAAAACTCAATGAAACCTCCTTTCTCTCTTGCTTCTGAGAAGGACAACTTTTGTGTTCCTGCCAATATTCCCCATCTTCATTCACTAGTTCTTAACAATTTTATTAGTAAATTTCATAAAATAATATGTTGTTTGGTATTCAACTGTTGGTATTGTTAAATGTTAAGAATAAATGTTTTGATATCGAACATCAAATGTCTTATTAATAGTATTATAATTATCTATAAATAAATGTTTTTAGCAATTGCAAAAAAAGGTGGGACTGTCATTACATGTACAAGAAATATGGTATATAAATAATAAATAGAAGATATAGTACAGAAAATTAATGCAATGCAAAAATAAATACTCTTAAAAGCGAAACCAAATAGCACAACAAAAGTCAACAATTCAACAAGTGTACGATGTCAAAAGGCCGAACTTTAAGTCTGGAATTTTCGATAGAATAAGGAAACCATTCAATTATACTGAACGACAAATTAAAAAAAAACATACAATTTTTTCTCGATCCCCTGAAAATGTTTTTCAGACAAGTATTAAATGTGGGTTACGTCTAGGGTATTCACAGTGCGCTAAAAACTCTAATTTGTTGTTCAGATAAATAATTAATCAGTTTCTAACTATGAAACTTCTTCAGATAAAAACTAAGTGCAACAAAGAAAATAACATACTTTTGTCTGAACACATCAGATACTACAGATACTTTCGCTTAGTGTATCCACTCATTATACTAGTTTAGTGAAGTATACTCTAATTCAGTGAAGAATCATTGATTATCATTATATGAATTCTTTGCGTGCAATTAAAAATTCATAACTAACAATCAGAATTCAGAAGGAGGATCAAATCGTTTATTTACGCCATTATAACACAGAAGTGCCAACATATTTCCAGTCGGGCATGAAATATCAACAAAAATGTACATAACAGACTACTTAATAACTACATCAACTACATACATTGAATGCATAAAATAAAATTGGTAAAGTAAACGTTGATTTGACACTAGCTGACTAACGGATCATCACAATAAAGCATTTGGTCTTCACATGTTATAAATGTAAAATATATAAACGTCAGATGTATTTACCCGAAATAAAATGTAAGTCAGAAAAACTTCTGTATCATATGCGACTCTTTTTCACTTTCCGATATTTGTACATGTATTTTCTCTCATTCCTTTCTTAACATTTCTAGACACGGCTTTTTCAGCTTCTTCAAATATTTCATCTGGAATATGTCCAATGTCTTTCATTTGAAAGCATTTTCCCCTGTAAGATACCGAGGAAATCATACCTATAGAATAGAAGGCCCACTAAAATGTAGGTATATTTCAGAACCCATACATTATCAAATGTATGCCTCGAATGGTAAAGGTGTGCTTGAATTTCTCAAAATGTAAATTATTCCTAAACAGAAATGAAAAAATGTAGAACGTAACACGTGGATAAAGAAATGTAATTGCTCTCGTACAAAATTATGAATATATTTGTTGTTTTTTTTGTTTAATGCGTTTTTCTTGTGTGGGAATGCCAACTTAACGTTAACCTGGCGCACCCACTCTTAAACGTTGTATATTTTGATGTTGTGCATCGGTTCAAATTTTTTTAAGGTGGGTATAAATTAGTTCAAAATTAGTATAAAATTGTGGTATATTTGTTTTTTTGGTTCAATGCATTTTTCTTTGTGGGTATGCCAACTTAACGTGAAGTTAGCGCACCCACGTAACTTGTAAAGTTTGATGTTCTGCATTGGTAAAACTTTTTTTAATGTGGGTATAAATTAGTTCAAAATTATAACAAAATTATGGTATTTTCTTTTTAATTTTTGGATAAGTGGGTGTGCTAACTATACGGACATGTATTTTATTCCACCACGGGGCGGTCGGCCGAGAGGAGGTTGGGGGGGGGCGCAAGTAAGGACTCATTCACAATGCAAACTTAAACGTAACGTAATGCTATAAACTTAGCTCCAGAATTTACACGTAAAAACAAGGTTCACAATGACAAACGTAAGTTTCGCTTGAACCAATCAGAATTCAATGTACTGAAACTGATCGATTCGTCTTAACGTGGTAAAAAGATCTTTCCACCATGGTTTCTAGCTTTTTCTTCAAGATTCCTATCGATTTGCCTTGATATACATGCGAGTAGATGTTGTAGCAGTGCTCCATTCCCTTCATCTTATGAACAAGGATTCTCGTGAACTTAATTCATGAGTAATTCGTCGGACATAATTAATTTATTCGCCATTTCGGTTAAAGTCACAATAAAAATTGTCCAAATTCTTACATTGAATGCACTACACGCATCAAAAGCGTTCGTAAACTAGTTCTCAACATTACCATAACAATGACATAACCATAAATCTACCTGAACACAATCTGAAATCAAACTTCCATGCTGCTCTCTGATTGGTCTTCGGTATAATTCCGACGTAAACTAACGTAAAACTGCTTGCGCTTGCGAACTCTTAAGTTTACGGTCTTCGTCAACGGTTACGTCAAGGCATTGTGAATGGCCTCGCTTCTAGCACATTTCTAGGTTTTGCGGCTACGTTACGTTTACGTTTAAGTTTGCACTGTGAATGAGGCCCAAGGCTGACCTTGCGCCGGCGTGGGCAGGAGAGTGCATGGCGTGTGCGGTGGTGGAGAAACGGGACCTGCTCCCGGAGCAGATCACGGCGAGATAACCACCTCGCGAGAATTTGTTTCGGCGATTCGAGTGCATTTAGACCTTGCGACTACCCGTCTGTCGGTTGGGCGCGTTAGACGTGGTAGCCGGCTCGCTCAGTCGATAGAAAGGCTTGCCTAAATTGATGAAGATGGAGGAAGTTGGTGGCCGGTGTAAAATAAGAGACTTTACTCATGTAACAAATAGGTGGCTTTTATTTAAAAAAGAATTGCAAGATTTTACACTCATGTCGGCGAGCATGCTCCCCTTTCCAATTCCAAAACATGACATGCACACATAAATAATAAATAAATTGAAAGTGAAAATCACTACAGTAAAAAAAGGACAATATTTTCCTCTACGCTGATTCCCTCTTGACAGCCAAGCGCGGCCGGGAATCTTCTCTTCGTCGCCCGGTCAAAGTAATTAAAAATTGTTCACCAAACTGTTTATGCCTTTCGACCACGGGCGCGCCAAAAGAACGAAAAAAATACCGTGTTAGCAGGGCGGCGTGCACAACAAACTAGAGTTGAACGACCTCGGGCCACCAGCTGGCTGGCAGGGGTGGCGTGGGGACGTCTTGGGGCGCCGCACAAAGGGTTCGCGCAGGGTCGAGTCAGGTAGAAGACGGGTTGCAGGGGCGTTGACCCAACACACAGCGCCGCTCAGTTACTGTCGCTAATGATCAGATAATGTCTGCTCAGCTGAATGACCTTGTCACTTTCGGTTCACCGCACGGTACTTTAGAGTTCGTAGCAAGTTCGTGAATGATCAAATTGTTCCACGATATTGTTCCAACACGAGCACAAGTCAGATACTTTTTCTGAACTATTAGAATGTCAATAAAACTTTTCACAATCTGTGGTCGACACTTATTTAAGAACCGCGCACAAATTCTTCTCGAAAACTCGCGTTTTCTTATAAGTCCAATTAAGAACAAAACTTTATCTCTGACGCCGGGCGCCTCCACAATAACGTCTCGCCCCCTGACCGCTTCTTACGTTCTCTCTGTGACGGCCTCACACCCTCTCTCTGTGGTGGCCTCACACCTTCTCTTCGTGATGTCGCCTGCACCAAGTCTTCGAGCCTCCCTTCCCCCACCAAATTCCCTCAGAATGTTCTAGAACATTCTAGAGCTTTGTCCACGTCCGACGGCTATTGGCGAAAGGGTATTGCGTCGTAGAATAATTCCGCCCAATCATCGGAGGTTTTTGGGGCCGAGAAATGAGAGAGAAACCTGCACTCGTTCTCTCTCGCTTCAATTTCCTGTCAAATAGGGGCAGAAATTAATGACTGGGGGGGACGAAAATCTCAAGGGAGGATGGGGAGGGCGAGGAGCGCCGCGGAAAAGTACTGCAGTGCCGCGTGCACGAGAAGACCCCCCAGGCCGCGGGACACTTGGGTGCGACGAATTGTTAGGGGCGGTCCAGCGGGTGGCCTGACAGAACCCTGGCGCCGCCGTCGACCCCTCTGTCGCGCGACGCGGAGCAATTCTCAGGCTCGCAGCCGTAATGGATTCGGTATCACTACAACCTCTTACTAGATAACTAGGGCTAGAGATGAGAGTTTATTAAGAGTGTAGCTTTGTTTTGTAAAGTCACGAAATGTGATTAGGTTAACCATCCCTTTCTTCCTTGAAAGTTCTAGAATACTTTGTAATGCTTAAACTAGTTCAACCTTAATTTGTTTATTGTATCAATCATGCAGCTTTGCCCAGTAAGTGCGCTTGTCACTAAACGTTCTACCACAGCATTGTAAGAGTTTTGGAAATTGTTAAAAGTTTTTTCTTCTTTTCTGTGACACTGCTGTTGGATGTTTTTTATACCATGTAAATCATCATATGAAATTATAAGAAGACTTATCTTGAAATCACAGTCAAACAGATTAATTTTACAAATGTGGATGAAAAAGAGGGAAAAGCGTGCAACCAGTATTTTAATAAAACCTGTATTTTACGTCGGGCTCGCTACCGACTGCGCCACCAGAATTTCACGGTCCTTCATCAGCTAGGTCACTTGGTAGACTAGCAAATCGTGCGAGATTTCTTGATGCGTTTTCTCTGAAATATGTGGCGTTGTCAGCTACGTGAACTACGCGTACGTGAACTTGGCCTAAAGGATTACCTTCAGTATAAGATGCATTGAATCTAGCATTTCCCAACTATTAATGAGCCCTTGACAGTAGCTTGCTCAACATTTTGGTTCAATTCTGTAATCAGAAATAATATTTACGTTGGTAGGAATAAACAAACTCACGTAATATTTATACTCACAATAATAAACTCACAATAATATTTATCAGTGCATGTATCTGCTTTATTGGAACTGAAATTGGATGAATTGGAAACGAAAGTGAAAACCCTCAAATAATGAAAATAAAAAATAGATACTTGGTTAAAAATAAAAAATAATAACCAATAACGCTAGATATTTATTTTAATAAAATGAATTAATGTTATAATGAACTGAATTGCAAAATTGACAAAAGCACTGCGGAAGACTAGATCCTTGTACGTGGGAAAATCTAACTATTTACACTTGACGTACTGTTTTGCCATTTCGCAATTGAGAGAATTAAATTTCATATAGAGTTCATTTGTTTTGTTCAAGAAACCTGGAGGAAGTAAAATATCCTTGATTATCGCATTTTGGCAATTGAAAAGCTGATAGTCAACTCCCATTGGTGCCCAGAAAAATGCACTTTTAAGAATTATTGTTTATTTTTCTATTCCCAGCAAATATCAAATATCCGGTATCAGAAAGATGGAAATGATTGGACTCGCTTTTGCTTCATAACATTGTTAAGTTAAAGAGTCAATAAATGTAATTTTCAGTTTCCCTGCTTTATTTGTTCTCGGATTAAGTAAGGTATTGTGTACACACTTTGTGCAGTTTAGTATCACAAACTAATTTATTTCTAAAAGATGTTTACTTTTTTTTGCAGATGGCGTTGGAGAAGATTATAGACGAATCCCTATTATTGCTTAAACCATTTACCACCAGACACCATTTTTAGCTCCTTTCTGTTACGCATTTTCCCTCCTCATTTCTCTTTGGCTGTTTCATTTCTTTTTTATATACTTTCTGTTTCTTGCGGGTTGTGGCCCTAATACACCATCGTTATTGAGATATTTCTGGGTTTACTCAATCGCTTAAGGCAGGGGTCCACAAACTTTTTAAACGCGGGGCCAGTTCACTGCCTCTCAGGCCGTCGGAGGGCCGGATTATATAGTGCGACTTTTCTAACTCTGCCTCTCAAGCCCCTTCGGCCGATCACACGGCATTTCGCGGCTTTCTCGGTCCTACCGCTAGATGTCGCATGGTCGCAAGCGCTGCTTGATACGGTCGCGATCGTGAAATATCTAACGGCATGACTGAGAACGACTCGAGGTACCGTGACATATTCCTGTCTAGGCCTTGAGAGGCAGAGTTAGAAAAATCGCACTATAGTAAAAACAAAAACTATAAACAAATTCTTATACACATTGCACATATCTTATTTTGAAGTGAAGAATCAAAACCGGAACAAATACAATATTTAAAAGGAAGTAAATTAAATCAACAAACTTGTTGATTTAAAACCATCGATTTTTTTGCCATCCCTAGACACCAACACATAATAAAAAAAGATGCAGATTTTAAGAAAAAAATTCTTTAAACCATAAAAACCCGACGGGCCGTATAAAATGTCCTCAGCGGGCCGCATGTAGCCCGCGGGCCGGAGTTTGAGGACCCCTGGCTTAAGGGGTTATGCCGTGATGGTCCCTTGTATAGTATCACCTCACCCCGACGCTGCGCCTCACCGGTCGTCTTCGCGTCACACAGACGTCACAACCGTTGTTTGTTTCTAGTGATTTGTTTGTTAGCTTCTAGCTGGTACAGTGAATAAATGTTTGCTGTTGTTCTTTTTCTGTGGACTTATATAACTGCTGAAGGGTGGCTAGCGGCAGGAGCAGGGCCTCGTTCCCATCCTTACCCGGGATCGGGAAAACAAAATAAATATATGTGATCCCCTCAGGTCACGGGAGTGCCATCACAATATATATTGTAACCTCTCGGTTAGGAAGGGATTCTAGTAAGATCGTGGCTCTTTTGAAGATTTGTAAAAAAACACAAAGCCTTGACCACAGAACAACATATAATGGATATGTGTTGAAAGCAAAACAAAAAATACACAATGACAATAACATTGACACTAAAAAAAGAAACACAAACAAAGAAAACGCTTATAACTCCACAAGTTGAGAATGATGTTTACAGGAGCGCGCCACCGTCTGTGTTTACAGCCAAAGCGACAGAGACGGAGACATAAGGACACTCAAATCCAATAAAAATGGGAACCTGCGAAACTGTTTCAGGAAAAGCGCGATTCATTTTGTCACAATTCTATTATCTTCCCAATTAATATTTTAACTGTATTTGGACGTGTTTGCACCTCATATTTCAAGAAATAAAATGTTATTTTTTTCGGTAGAATAATTCAATTTGATTGAATTCCTTTGATGAGCAGACAATTTGTACAGTAACATTCATATATTTGTAAATCATTTAATTTAACTAAGTAGTTTCTCAGAATATATTCCAAATCAAATTCTTATTATCTAAGAAGCAACTACCACCGTAATGAATATTCCTCAATATTTATATCTTCAATATTTGTTACTTCATTAGTCTTTACTATGGTTCTTTACTATTAGAAATTGCGAAACCAATTAAAATTTTCTAAATTACAATCTTTTTCGTTATAAATTATTTCTCATTTTCTAGAAATATTACATCTCTACTCCCATGAATTACTTTATCTTCTATATCAAAAAGACGATAAGCTTTTCTATTTTTCGAATAACCTACGAAGATAGCTTGTTTTGCTCTCTTATCAATTTTTTTGGATATATCATCATTCCTAAAGTATGATCTACATCCAAATACTCTAAAATATTGTAATGAAGAATATTTTAAATACTTGACTAAATTTAATGTTTTGGTACTTTATTGCATAAAGTAAAAAAGATGAATGCAGAAGAATACAAAATGTTTGAATTCATCCATAACTCGTATTCCCAAAGCTACACCCATAAACAACTCCCTTCATGTTCCACGCCACTTTTGTTAGCGAGACTGACTGTACAGACCCTTGTTTACACTGTTAGTACCACGACGTGCCGCAATCACCTCCTTCATTCTTCGCTTGGTCAAGCTATAACTTGTTCAACAAAAGCAATATCATCAAACAGGAAAATCAAATGCAAAATATCATGAGTCAATTTCATAATTGGCACACATTAGAATCACGGCAATTCGCGATCTAATAAGTCTGCGATATAATAATTGAAATTCAACAAATTGAATGAGTGAAACTCCTGGTGGGAATAAGGAGTGAAACATAAAATCAATTCCGATGGGTAATCAGATGAACTTCGCTTGACATAGTGTCGTAGTACTTTCGGTTTACGAAAATTTGCAGTTAACTGTGCCTCAATATTCAAATCTAATTTCTTGTATAAATTCCTGAAATTACAAGAAATATCTTGCATACAATCAAAATTAATGAGTTCTTTCCTAAAAACACAGAATATTCGAAAGAAGTTCCTTGGCCAGCTATAAAAATGAAATCACAAAAGAATATCTCGAATTATGTTAAAGTGCATAAATGCAGGTTTTTTGATAACACTGAATATTCAAAAGAAGTTTCTTGACAAACTATAGAAAATTACCAACTAATACAACGTCAATTTGGAGATATTTAAGTTCACTTAAATTCTTCAACGGTTCAAAGCAAATATCATTTCTATATCACCCTAATTATCCCGTCACCGAAGACATTCGTCAATCTAGATGAAGGTAATATAACAACATTAACGCTTTTAGAGTATAGCAAAGCCCGCGATTCAGTTAGACCATGACGTGCTTCTGGCAAAATGTAAATGCCTAGGTTTTTCTGATTCTACCTTATCGTGGATTTCAAGCTATTTTAGTAATAGACATGAGGTTTTGTTGTTGAGAATACTTTCCGTTTCCTAAGTCCGTTTTACGCGGAGTACTACAGGGCTCCGTACTAGGTCCACTTTTCTTCTAATCTGTGTTAATGATATCCCCTCTGTGCTATAGAAGAATTCGCGTAAGAACAAGCCAAAGTGACAGTTCGCTAAACAAGTGAAAATCACATGTAATTCAGAAAAGTATCCCTCCACCGCGGCAGCTGTTCAGCCACGCCTCTTCGTAAAGGTTGTTTATGACTCCCGTGAAGAGAACCATAAAGAGAACCACGAATGTAAATAGAAAGAAAAATTAATTTTCAGGGGACGTTCAAATACCTTTTCTGTGAGTTTCACAGTGCAGCGAAGGGCCCATGCATTTTTGTAATGAAATGGCGTGAATGACGTGAACAAGAAAGATTCCCCCTGCGACCTCTCTGACGTTCCACGATTCGCAATGGCGTATTATATAAAAAATAAATACAAAACGAAAAGCACAGATCCACGAAACGCTTACAATCAAGCTCGCCACCTACAGCACAGGAGCAATACTTATCACAAAAAAAGTAAATTCCATATAATGTGTATAAAAAATATTTTTTTACAGAAGAGCACATAGCACTGCACTTCCTAATTTCAATTATTTCTCGTGGCGCACTATATTTTCGTCGGACGAGAACATCACAAAAGGAAGCGTCGAAGCCATTTACAAGTTAGCCAACTGCAAACGATCGAATCGAGGAAGGAGAGTTCAATGGCATCAAGGACACAACGACCACAGAATCTTCGGTTATGTTGCCAGCACTCGCTGTCAAAATTGCTTGTTCTTATAAAATCTCTCTACATCAATGTGCAGTCATCATATGTATGCAGACGACTTACAGATCTATGTCAGCGGGAACCTTCTGAAGTAGCTCACTTAGTTAGTAAAACAAATCACGATTTGGCCACTTACTTGAATGGTCAGTGAGATACGGCCTTAAGCTAAACCCATTAAAGTATCAATCAATTATAATTGGATCCTGCCCGGTCCCACAAAATTCTTCAAAATCTAAAAATTCCTGATAGCATTTTCGATAACACTACTGTTCCTTTTTGCTCTCAATTTAAAAATCTTGGTCTGACCATCGATAAATTTCTAAATTGGGAGCCTCATGCTCGAGAACTTGCCGCAAAGTGTATGCTTCAATGTACCACTCAAATGCCTTCCACCCAAAACCAAAGAACTTCTAGTAAAATCCCTCCTGCTCTCCCTCCTGATTACGGTGATATCGTGTATGCGAAACATAAAGAAATCAATCGCTGATGCTCTTCAAAGAGTTCAAAATGTATTTGTTAGGTTCAATACAATATTAGAAAGCATGATCACAGATTGGGATACTATGAAGCAAATCACATGTTAAACTTGAAAGGTCGACGCTGTTCATAGTTTGTGCCTTTTCTATAAAATTAAATACGGGTGTACCTACATACCTCATAAAAGTCTTATCTCAAAACAAAACAAAAATTCAGAAATCTTTG
>JAHLJT010000631.1:205324057-205399529 GCA_031308135.1 Acheta domesticus | reverse complement strand
GGGGACGTCATCGTCGTCCTCAGGACGTTCGATGTCGGCAGCTGAGGGCGGCCGCGGCGCCGGCCCTGGCACTGGCGGTATGATGCTTGGCGTTGCTGCTGGCGGAGTTAACGGAAACGGGAAGTACAGCGGCACTGGCGAAGTATTCAATTAACTTAAATACTTGGCGAGAATCAGGTTGTTGGCCCACTTTTGGCATCAAAAAATTATTCAATTTGGTGCCATGGCGGGAGATTGGATTTAATAGAAATATTAGGCCTTAATACCACGGTTCAGAATTTGCCTTTAAAACGTACCGTGTCGACTTATAAAAAATTCCCTCCAAAACCGCGTGCTGGCTGCAAAAAGAGCGGGTATAACTTCCTTGCTCTTGAGTGTCTTGCAATAGATTTGGCGGCCTACTTGTTAGTTCAGCTCCCTTCCCAAGGCAGCTCCTACTGGGCCTCGCCGCAAAACGCTTATATACACAAGAGAACGGCATGTAGATTTCGTTTTTAACCTATTACAGTATTGTCACCAAATTCAAACGCCGAAAACAGGAACCTCAAAGCAGTTGTTTTTCGCACAGGAAACAAGTTGCAATGAGCGTGCCAGTAAGTTCCATGAGAACAAGTTAAGCTCTCAAAGTTGGTACTAGTGTTGCCTTTGCCTTGCCCCCATTGCCCGCCCAAAAAATAACTGCCTTTGCGCGCGAAGCGAGCTCAAGAACGAAACGAAACTTGTTGCAGAAAAATTAACAAAAGGGAGGTTGCTTTTCCGTGAGAACCAGGTAAAAAGGTTTGAACGATTATTCAATGGTACTTATTTCTTCATATATCTTCTAATGCGTTAATGCGTTAAACTGAACGAAGCAAACGGCGATAGAAGATATTCTATTCTCGATACAAAGCGACCGAAGAGATTGTTGCGACGAGCCGGAAGACAGGAAATAAAATGACGAAGGCGGCGTAACATCGTTCATCGGACGTTCACTTCAAGAAATGTCTCGAACAGAGATTGGAAAGCATCATCAACCCGCTTTTGACGGTACAAGTATCATTCAACTCGTATAATAGACGGAGGACGACGACGGCGGCGGCGGAGACGACGATGACGATGGTGACGGAGACGCGGCGGCGGCGGAGACGACGGCGGCGGCGGAGGAGACGACGGCGGCGGCGGCCGACCACGGCGGCGGAGACGGCGGCGGAGGCGACGACAGCGACAGCGGCAGCGACTTCGAGGGACGCGCTCCTTCGAGAACGCATTCAGGTGAGGAAAGGGTTCCTTCGGTTGTTGCAGGTGAACTGTCGTAGTATAATCAATAAAGAAATAAGTTTTGGAATCTAGTTGATGCATGCGATCCCGACATAGTGATAGGGACTGAGTCGTGCTAACTGAGGAAATCGGGTCCTCTGAAATTTTTCATTCCCATTACAAGATACATTAGGAGAAATAGAAATAGTGGGGGGCGGAGTCTTTATTTGCGTCAAAGAGGACATAGATATTAGATTAGAATGGGTCAGTAGAGAGTTTGAAATGATGGGAATAGAAATTATTACGTCAGGAACTGTATTCGAAATTATTGCATGCTATAGGCCTCCGAGCGACGGATATGACATTTTAGATGACATCATTCAGAGAACGGGAAAAGAAAATGGCCATCCTATTGTTATTGGAGGCGACTTAAATTTCCGAGCGCACACTGGGAGGGGGCCGTGAGCGAGGGAAAGTCCAAATTCTCGTCAATGAACTGGTTTGGGAATGCGGTTTTACCCAGGTAGTTCGGACCGGGACGCGACAGGATGCGATTTTGGATGTCTACCTAATTAGGCCGAAAGAACTTTTCATATCTTGTGAAGTTGTTGAGGGCATTAGTGACCACAAAGCGGTTCTTCTTGACTTAGACGGAAATATTTCAAGAAAAGGGATTACAATAGGAACGAAAGTACGGCAATACAAGAAAGCAAATATAGGCGGGCTTCAAGGTTTCTTAGGGAACAATATGACCGCTTTCTAAGAACAGACGGAGGTATGGAAGAAATATGGGGCGTGTTCAAAGATATTATATCGAAGCTTTGCAAAAGTTTGTTCCGTGCAAAATTCTAAAAAATAATCCGGATCCAGAATACTACAGTGCAAAAATTAGGAGAATGAAGAGGATAACAAGAAAGGCATTTAAGAACAGAAAACGCAGTAGCGAACATATGAATATTTTTCGAAATCGTTCAAAAGAATTGGAGCGCGAAAAGAAAATTGCTCAGGAGGCATATTTAAAAAGTATCCTAGATGGAAAGGGAAATAACTGGACAGGTTTTATAAATATGTTCGTAGAAGGAAAGGAAATAAAGAGGATATCTCAGTTATTCGCGAAAATGGAAACACTCTAATTACTGACAATCGGACAAAAGCGGATGCATTTAATAAGTATTTCAGTTCAGTTTTCAAAAATAGTACGGACCATCCATTTATTCAAGTGTCTTCGGTTGCGAATCAGTTTAATATTGAAGTAAACGCTCTATGGAATAAAGTAAAGTCTATGAAAAATGGTAAGTCAATGGGTCCAGACGACATTTCTACGGATTTAATTAAACTAGGAGGAAAGGCAATATTACCGTACCTAATTAGAATTTTTCACGTGTCTTTGAATAATTCAAAGTACCTGAAGATTGGAAATTAGCTTTTGTCGTACCAATTTTAAAAGTGGTGACAAAACCAAATTATGCAATATCGGCCGGTAAGTCTTACGGCAGTGGTGTGCAAGCTTATGGAGCATCTAGTTGGGAGTTACATTAAGAAAGAATGGGAAATTAAAAAATGGCTCTACGATGGGCAACACGGGTTCAGGAGTGGTTACTCATGCGAAAGTCAGGTAGTCACGCTATTTCAGGATCTAGCAGATGAAATTGACGCGGGCGGGAGAGTAGACGCAGTAGTTATAGATTTTGCCAAAGCGTTTGATGTCGTTCCACACGATCGGCTTGTACAGAAATTAATGAATTCAGGCATAGATCCAGGGTGGTGGCGTGGATTAGCGAATTTCTGCGAGATAGAAAACAGAAAGTCCGAATTGGGCAAGAGTATCTTCCGGGGCAAGCGTTACGTCAGGAATACCGCCAGAGGAGTGTCATTGGACCCCTTCTATTTCTAGCCTTCGTCAATGATCTGCCGGCGCAATTAACCTCAAATGTTCGGCTATTTGCAGACGATTGCATAATATATCGTAGTATTAATTCGGAAAGAGATGAAGAAATTCTGCAACGTGATCTTGAGGCGTTATATTAGTGGGCGGAAAATAATGGAATGTCCATAAATAGCTCTAAAAGTAAATCCATCACTTTTGGCAGAGGTCGTAATTACAGTGAAACAAATTATCGCTTAAATAATGACATTATTCCGAGAGTTTCCTCGTGCAAGTACCTAGGAATTCATTTCGATAGTAAATTAAGTTGGAAAAAACACGTAGATTTTGTTGTAGGAAAAGCTGGAGATCTCTTCACTTTGTAATGCGCATCCTAAAAAAGAGTACCGCAAACGCGAGGGAAATTGCTTATTTATCACTTGTTCGTCCGATAATGGAATATGGAACAATTTGTTGGGATCCGCACAAAATTATGCAGTGTAAACACTTGGAAAGGATTCAGCATAGGGCAGCTAAATTTACTTTCAGGGACAAGAAAACGGCAGGGTGGGATTCACTCAAAAACAGGCGATCAGTAGCAAGACTCTGCGCCTTGTATAAAGCTTATAATGGTCATCCAGCTTGGAAAGAAATTAATCGGCGGCTATGTATTCCTACATACATCAGTAGAGTGGATCACAGGCACAAAATAAATTTAAGACAGCAGAGAACGAATGTCGGGAAATTTTCTTTTACAAATCGAACGATTACGGAATGGAATAGATTGCCTGCAAAACCTTTGAACCCTTTCCTCAAAGTGTTCAACAGTTTAGGAAATTAATTTAGGGTATTATTAAGTAAATGAGGGAGAATAGTGAGTTATATAGCGATGCATACGTGTTCTATTGTGAAGTGACGTGTCGTGCAGTGTATAGCAGAGAAATGAAGAAGCAAATGTTTTCAGGTCTTAGTGAAGTGAAGTGCAGTGAAGTGCAGTGTGATCCGGATTGTATAAACATTCAGTGCGGAGTTAGAGTATAGAAGTTTGTTTGTTTGTTTTTTTCTTCTCTCTCTTTCTTTTTTTCTTTCTTTTTATTTTCTCTCTTAATATAATTTATTATTTAATGACTGTGTATTTTTATGTTTTTTTAATTAGCTGCCACCGGGTTATACCCATTTGCAGTTTAAATAAATCTATCTATTTATCTAATGAGAGGAATCCATTGTGTCTTTCCAGAGATCGAGCGAGCGTTTTCCAGAATGTTCGTTTCGCCCTAACCCAATTTATCGCTCTTCCAGCCACATTAATCCGAAGCTATTTTCGCTGCCTCAACACAGGTCATGAGGCCTGCTCTTCCGTCTGACCACGCGAACTTGCGGGAAAAGAAGGTATTACCTGGGCGACAAAACAGGCGGTTTGGTTTTACCTGAGAGGTTTGATTCAGGCTTCAGGATTTTTATGTGCAGTAAATCTGCTAACATGAGACAGCCGGCTTTACTTCCCTTCCGAAGGATTTTTTCGCACTTAAAAAAATCCACGTCTTCGATCGGGTTTGAATCCGCGTCGCGACACCGCCAAGAGGTGGCAGCCGTCAGGGCGCCGCCCGTTTCCGGGGGCGGGGCCTCTGGCAGTCTCCGCTCCGGGGCGGTGCCACCGATTGGAGACGGTAGGGAGGGCGACTCACCTTGCTGAGTCGGGACCAGGGGGTCGCGAGGTCAGGGGAGGGCCCGTCCAGGATGTGCTACGTCCACGGATCCGGGATCATGGCGAGCCAGTCCTCTTGCTCTGCGCCGTCGTCGGTGCTAGGCTCGCCATCAGCTGCCTCCCCCTCCTCCCCCATTTGCTCGGCAGCCGGCGTGCCCACATCCGGCTGACTCGACCGGCCGCCGAGGGTGCCCTCCCGGGGCAGCGAGGGAGGTCCTCGCCCTCTTCTCCTCGGGGCGATCGCCAGGTCAGGCCCAGTCGCCGGGACGCCTTGCGGGCGCGGGTGAAGCAGGATTCCGCACCTGCGACACGACACGACATTCATACATGCGTAAATGTCGCCGATATATACGTATTGGGGCCGAACTATAAACGGTCGATTTTGCAGAAAAAGATCTTAATAAATCACCCTCTCACATTTGACAGATTGAATCATTACACATAAGTTGACTTTTCTTTCTCATAGTTTTGAGAGTCGCACAAAATCAACAATATCATCTCTGTGGCACATTTATTTATGATCCTTAGAGGTAGTTAGCAAGATTCTAGTTACATGGAAGTGTTTGCAGGTTGCTCTTTAAATGGACAGAAACATTACGAAAAAAAGATCAGCAGATCATTCCAAAGAAGTTTGAGAAAAATTTTGTTTACACTCAGTGGATTATTGTGAAGAATGTTTGTTTGTTCGTTCGTTTTAGAAATTTGTTGTTTTTGTAGTGACAAGTGTTATTGTAGTAATAAGTTGTTATTTAGTTTGTTTTGAAAACCGTGTGGCTTGAAAAACAGTTTTGAAATGTTTATTAGACATTTAACAACATACTCATTTTTTAGGTATTATGATAAAAAACATATGTAGGCCTATAATGTTTCTGTTTATTCAAAGCATTTTTGAAATGTTGAACTGAAAAACTTTCTTAAATTTAAGACCATTCAATCGGTTAAACTACAAAGTATTGAAATGTACCAACATCGTCTCGTCATAGACTCTTACGAGATCGTTGGCATCATTCATCTAAGATGGTTATAATCGTGACCCGTTCCGAATTTATATTAAAATTTTGGGCGCCAGGAACAGGTTACGTTAATTAAAAATGACCAATGCTTCCACAGCTAATTTCAACAAATGTATAAATGTCCGGCTAGCTGGGTCAATGGGTCCCGTTATGGATAATCGCTATCGCCTAGATAGCCGATTACTTGATCTGCCAACTGTACTGTATGGCGAGGAATCTGAAAGGGAATAATTATCTATTTCTAACTATTTAACATTTTGATTGACTAAATGAAAATCTTTTCATTTCCAAAAGAAAAAAATGCAACAATTTATTTAACAATATTTTGACAATTGTTTAGTCCTTAGGTCATGACCTCGTTTTAAAATATATCTTTTGTACTGCAGTACTTATTTACCGTCATGGTCGCAGACGCCCCGCAGTCTCTTCTCACTTGAATGTAGGCGATCCCAAGTTCCGCTTCTCTCTTCTAATCTTGCGACGTTGCCGACGCATCCAGCCCTCACTGACTTGAATATCTACCGATTCTTAATTGGTATTCAGAGTTCCTAGTCTTCCCCAACTAGCGGTAAAACATTAAAGTCCAAAACCGCAATATAAGAAAAAACTTTCAAAGTCTTTTCTTCTTTCAACTTCAAAACTTCCCGATTCCGAAAAACTATTGAGTCTCACTCGAAACTTACAAGTCCTACTTCACTAACGTTGATCTCGCGAGCGATCTTTACTACTCGACGACCACTATCAGAATGTCCAGTTCTCCCTGTTCTTTCGCCCTCAACGCTTCGGTATCCGTCCTTCGTTCCTCTTTTTTAAAACAAAACTACAAAATTTGACAATCTATCCTCCCTTAGCCAATCCATCCACCTCTTATCAAACCAAGTAGCCACGCCCTCGACAGTCAGTTCTTTTCCGACCAATCACACATTATTTTATCTATCTAGCCAGCGCCCTAACTTATTCAAGGCCTGAATGCAGCTTGTTGACCTTGCCAACCACTGCGCCGGCGTTGCTAAGGCTGTATGTCGCCATTTGCATACCCTTTTGTCCAACTCATTTACAGCCCATTTTATTAACAAAATATTATATATTTTGGTATATCACAGTATGGAAAGAAATCAAATAAAAATCGTATATCAACAATTCTTTTTTAAAAATTGAACATTATTTATATTTCCCAATTGGCTTAAAACCATATAATCATTGGGAGGGTAGTGCAGTGTATCTACAGACTGTGTCTACAGAAAAAAATAAAAAAAATATTTTACAATTTCAAACCTTGTAGTAAAGATTGTGCCGTGTGGTTAATAAGTTTTGAAATGTGCAAGTTACTGCTGCACATTGTTATCAATAATGGACATTGTTATACTACCTTTTTCATACAGTTCAGGAATTTTTTATTAATCCTATAATTCATACAACACACACAACAGGTGGCCGTGCTTCTAGAATAGTGCTACCAAATATTGCTGTTATAATATTTCAAATATTGTGATATCTAATTGAATTATCTCAAAATAATCTCATTCTACATCATCTAAATCTACTATTTTACAAAAAGAGATAAAAATCTACGAAAAACTCAAGATCTTATTATAATACTCATCTCCCTTACGGGAGACGAGTTGTCTTGGACAATACAAACATGTTTTCATCTGATGTTCAAACTTCCACTCAATACGTTGGCATGCAAGCAACTCCAGTTCAAGGCATGGAGTATTCAACCTCACACCCACCAAATTATCAGCAACCTTCTTATCCAGCTACTTCAGAAACATCTTTTCAAGAATCTTCAGCAAACCTAGTACCACAACCTGAAACTAACATAGAAGACATCTCCAACAACGTTCGTCGTCCACACCCCACAGATGCTCAAGAAAACCCTTCCAAACGATCAAAATCGTCTACCCCCATGTATAATATTCCAACCCACTCCAGATATGAACCTTTAGCTAATCTACAAGAGTCGTCTACTTCAACTTCATCACATCAAAAAGTTCCACCTATAACAGTGATTGGCATGAACTATCCTTTGTTACTTCAAGACATCGCAAAAGTGGTTCATAATAACTATTCAACAAAATCCCGATTCAATGAAATCCAAATTCTTTTTACAGACATTGATGACCATCGAAATTTCAGAAAATTCTGTGAAAGTAATAATATACAATTTTATACATTTCAAGATCCGAGCAAGAAAGCATTCCAGGTAATGTTTAAAGACATTCCAATATCACTAAGTGAATTAGAAATTTTTAATGAACTCATTCGCCTAGAATATCCAGTGCTTCAAGTTCGGCGTCTTTATGACAAACTAAGACATCCTCTTCAAACTTGTGCAATAGACTTAACAGACTCCCATCAAGCTAGAACTATTTTAAAATTAGATCGTTTATTTCAGTCCATTATAAAAGTTCAACCAAAATCAAATCGATTCACCCCTGTTCAGTGTAAAAATTGTCAACGTTTTGGACATTCACAGGCGAACTGTAAATTGAAACCCAGATGTGTCAAGTGTTCTCAACCCCATCATTACTCGGTTTGTCCAAAGCCACAATCCACACCTCCCACTTGTGTAAACTGTGGACAGACACATTCTGCCAATTATAGAGGATGTTCATTTTACAAACTTGTCTTGAATAATAAGATAAATAAATCTAATAATAATTTACCTTCCACACATACTTTCTCCTCTTCTACCCCCACTAATAACTCTTCCCCTAGCATAAACTCTTATTCCACTATTCCTACTACTTTACCTCAAAACTCTTCAAAACCTTCTTTTAATTTACATACAACACATTTCCCACCTCTTTCTAACACACAAACTAACATTAACAACTCTCCTTGGACAAATAACTTACACATTCCTACACAACATACCTCTCCCTCTTCTTATAATATTCAACAAATTATTACAACCATAATATCACAAATTCTTTCAATTCTTCTTCCTCAACTTCAAAATATTATTGAATCGCTCTCTCATAATAAATAATTGATAAAACTACCAATCAACTAACACTTCTCAACTGGAATGCTAATGGTTTGAAAAGACAACAACATACTTTCGAACATTTTCTATACACTCATAATGTACACATTGCTTTTATAACTGAGACACATTTACTCCCAACCGACAAAATATATATCTCCAACTATAAAATTTATCGTTTTGACAGAATTAATTCAGTGGCCTCCGGAGGAGTTGCTATACTCATTAAACACTTTATTAAACACTATTCATTCCAATTTAACAATCATCCTTCTCTTGAAATCCTTTCTTTAATAATCAATATAAATAATCTTGATTACTATTTTTCAGTTGCCTACAAACCCCCAAAATACACATTTCCTCTCGTAACATTTAAAAAAATCTTCAACAATATAAACAAAACCATTCTTCTTGGCGATATAAACTGTAAACATCAAATTTGGGGTTGCAATACTACCAACCCTAACGGAATTAAATTACATAATTTTCTCGTTTCTAATAATGTACAAATACACTCCCCCTCTGAACCTACTTACTATTCATATAATAATAATATTATTCCTGATATTCTTGATATTATTCTTACACAAAATTTTCCTTTCCCTATAATACAAAATGTACTTCCTGAATTAGATTCTGACCATTTTCCAGTTCTTATTACTTTATCTTTTTCCTTTAATATTTCTTCTTCTACCTTCACACCTCTTTTTCAAAACATTAGGTGGCCTGACTTTCAACACGATATTGAAAATAATATTAAGTTTCCTCATAATATACAATCTACAAATGATATTGACAATTATCTATCTTATTTTACCACTACAATACATAACACACTTTACTCTCATTCAAGATTTATACCTAAATTTCCCCCTAGCCCCTATAAACCATTACCTTTTCGTATTCTTAATTTAATCAAAACTAAACACACTTTACGTCGTTATTGGCAAATAACTCGACGTCCCGATATTAAATCTAAACTTAACAAAATTTCGCGAATAATAAAGTCTAAAATACATTTATTTAAATTTCATCAATATCAAAACTTTCTTCAACAAATACACCCTCAATCTAAACAATTATGGTCGACAATTAAACGACTTTATAATGACAAAACTCTTATTCCTGTCCTACAAGACTCTTCCTCCACTACCCTAAATGATCCTGAGAAACTTAAATTACTGGGCTCTCACTTCCAATCTTCTTTTATTGCTTATCCAATACACAATACTCAACTTCACAATCATATAACCCACTTCCTTTCCCTTCCTAATTATAACGTTCCACAACTTATTCCTTTTATATTCCCTACTGAAATTCATAATATTATAAAAAAACTCAAAATTCGCAAATCAACTGGATTTGATCTAATTACCAACAAATCACTCAAATTTTTAGGTAATAAATCCATTGCTGCATTTACCAATATTTTGAATTCGTCTCTACGTTTTCACTATTTTCCTAATATTTGGAAATTAGCTATAATTATCCCTATTTGTAAACCAAAGAAAGACCCAAGATTTCCTTCTAATTATCGGCCCATTAGTTTACTTTCTTCTTTATCAAAAGTTTACGAAACTATATTACTTCACAGACTTTATACATTCACTTCTCAAAATAACATTATTCAACCTTCACAATTTGGATTTATGCACAAACATTCTACTCTTCATCAACTATTACGTATTACTGAACACATAGAAAATTCTTTTCATTTAAAACAACACTCCCTTGCAATCTTTTTAGATATAGAAAAGGCATTCGACAAAGTTTGGCACGATGGTTTAATATATAAACTTCATCTCGTAGGTATTCCTATTTATCTTATAAATATTATTCAAAATTTCGTATCTAACAGAACTTTCATAGTTAAATATAATAATTCTTTCTCTCAAAAATTTAACATCTCTGCCGGGGTCCCTCAAGGTTCTTGTCTTTCTCCTCTGCTATTCAATATCTATCTATCCGACATTCCAAAATTCGCTTCTTCTAAATTAGCCCTTTTTGCAAATGATACAGCACTTATTAACTCACACACTAATATTCTTCTTGCCAGAAATAAACTTCAAATAGATCTTAATCGTTATTCGGTGTGGGCCCACAATTGGAGAATCAAAATCAATATGGATAAATGCCAAGCCAAAATATTTACGTTATGTAAGCCAATAACCCCTCCTCCCCTTCTAATTCATAACACTCCTATTCCTTGGCTTTCTTCCTCTTCATCTATTAAATATTTAGGTCTCTATCTAGACACAAAACTGAACTGGAAAATTCACATAAAAAATGTTATACAAAAAACTACCATTAAAATACAAAAACTTAATTCTCTCATAAATAATAACTCAACTCTCCGCATTAAAACTGCTAAATTAATATACACTTCAATTATTAGACCTACTTTAACTTATGCTTGTCCAATATGGTCAAATGCAGCAAAATCAAATATACAAAAACTTCAAATCATTCAAAACAAATTCTTTCGAAAAATTCTACATGCACCTTGGTTTATTCCCAATACACAAATTCACAATGAACTAAATCTACCTACAATCCATGATTTAATTAAAACTTGTAGTCTCAAATTTTTTAATACTCTTCCTTCATTACATCATGCACAATTTTTTAATCTTGGTAAAACTTATCCCTTTCCTCGTAGAATTAATTCCAAATTTCCTAAAGATAAATTTCATCCTCCGTAATTTTATTTATTTTCTCTTCTTTTCTATGTTCCTTAGTCTTATATAATTGTCTAATTATTAAAAATTTACCTTCATAAATCCTCTTACAGAGGTTACTGTTAGTGTCCAAAACGACTGTCCATTATTGTAAATTCCAATGCCCTGAAAGACAAATTGTCGAACAGGAAGTAATAAATTAATTAAAAAAAGAATCCTATAATTCTAGATACATTTTATGCTTCACAAAAAATTAGATTAGATAGAGTTTATTATTTGGATTTAAATAATAAATTTATTAAAAGTGTTGCATGTTTTCTTGCCACAATGTGTACCAAACGGACTAAGAACAATGTTTGTACATTGACGTTCTTTACTACGTACTTTTAGTAAGAATTTCGTTCAAATGTTCCACCAACGTTCAAAACAAACAAATCACAAATGATCACTCACGGACTTTACAAAGCGTTGTTCAAACCCCAATGAATTTCGTAATAATTCTGGACATTGATGAAAACAGTAGAAGATCTCAGACCTCATTCTCTGGTGGCGCGCAGATAAACTATTGACATTGATCCACTATTGAATCTGTGATGTAAAGCCAGGCGAAAAATGTCCGGAAAAGTAATTATTTGGTGAATATAGTAAGGTTTGCGATTGTAAATCATAGCCTATGTTACTCCAGACCTTTCAAGGAAGCTAGTACAAAAGTTTTATCAGTATTGGTTCAGTAGATTAAGGGCCGAATTCATAGTCAACACTTAAGCGAACCCTTAAGTGATAAGTGCTTTCTCAAAATAAGTGGTCACTTATAGGCTCTCGTATTTCATAGACGTTCCTTACGACCGCTGAATGAGTGATCCCTTAAGTGAAAGGGAAATATGGCAACATGACATTGCCGGCAGCTGTTTTGCGTTTCTTGGCAACGGAATTTTTACACCCAATAATATTTGTACAAAGAACGTCCAATGTGTCTAGTGCGCGCGCAACACGAACGTTGCACGTCGAACGCGCGCTGCGTCCACTTGCCAGTTCAAATAGCTTCCACCATATATGGAACTGTATGTTATTGTAACATTTTGGTATTTTTACCACATATTTCAAGTTTAATTATAAATATTTTCTACCCCTAAGTATGTTGTTATCTTAATACTGAAGGGATGTTTTGACATCAGCATCACATTTTAAAGTATTTACTACCTATCACTAATAATAAGCAATGTTTTGTAACAATATAATCATTCATTCTGATATAATTGCAACAAATATTTGTCTTGTGCATTTTCTACGTTATTAATATGCATTATTTAGGGATAATATATGTTAATACTTAACATCAGTTCCTTTTTACTTCACAGTGTTAACTTATACTCTAATATAAATCTAATGAACATTGTCTGTATTGGTCATGAAAGATATGACTAATAATACTAAAGACTTATGGAAATTTATAAATAAAGAAATTGGCAAAGATAAAGATATCACACCCATCAAACAATTGTCTTCTGAAAATGATGAAACGCTAATTAACAATATAGATATTGCCAATAAGATTAATCAATTTTTTTATACACATTGGTCCACAAATGGCCAAAACAATTAGCAGAGTTGACAACTTTGGATGTCCTGATAATAAATAACACAATACTAAATTCGTTCTACATCACTCCTACTACTGAATCTGAAGTTAGAAATATTATTAAGAAAATAAACAAACACAAATTATCTGGAAAAGTTAAAATATCAGTTAAAGTCATATTCCATTTAGTGAATTATATTTCTATGCCATTAGTACACATTTTTGATTCCAGCATTAAAACTGCAGTTTTTTCTAATCATTTTAAAAGAGCAAAAGTAGTACCTATTTTTAAATCAGGAGACATTAAAAATCAAAAAAATTATGGACCAATCTCTCTATTTCTAATTTTGTCAAAGTTTACAAAAAATAACTTAAAGTTAAGTGATTTTTTTGTTAAACATAAGATCATCAATACAATGTAATTTAGATTTCAAGAAAACAAAGGAACTGAGGATGCAATTACATTTGTAATTGATAAAGTAAGAAAACCAATAGATGAAAATATCCCTTGCTTAGCTATATATTTAAACCTAGCTAAGGCGTTTGATACAGTGAACCACAACCTGCTTATATAGGAATTGGTAATGTATGGACTAAAAAGAAAAATAAATTGTTTATTACAAAGTTACCTGACTGATCGAAAATAGAATGTGTAAGTGAATAAGATGTCCAGTGAAGATTTACATGTACTTTGGGGATTTCTCAGGGGACTATCCTAGGCCCGTTATTATTTATTATTTACATTAATGAACTCTTCAAAATTTTAGCTGAAGGAGAGCTAGTATCCTTTGCTGATGACACAGCTTTAATTGCTAAAGGTATCATATGGCAAGAGACACTTAAAACTGCTGAATATAAAATTCCTTCTGTTGGAAAATGGTTAAGGCAAATTTTTTTAAGTTTAAATATTTGTAAATCAAATTATATTACACTTGGAAGTTACATTGATAGTATGCCCCAAAACTATACAATACATATTCATAAATTTGACTGTATCATGGTAAACTGCAATTGTCCAGCAATCAGTAGAGTCAGTGAAGTTAAGTTCCTAGGTATGTTGATTGATTTTAATTTGAAATGGAAAAGTCATGTTTCTTATCTTGTAAACAAACTTCGATATTTAATTTACATATTCTATAAATTATAACATATATTATGATTTATTCTGGTCTGTAGCTTCCTATGGAATTGTGGTGAGGGGTGGCTCATATGATGCACCTTGTACCCTCTGAACAAGATACAAGAAAAAGTTCTTAAATTAATTATTATCTAAAGCTTTGATTTATTTATTTATAATTAATGATTTTACTTTACATCCAACTTTTTTAAATTATAAATCTTTTAGTCAATACTTTCTAATTTATTGTTGTGTTGTAGTCATAGTCAGTTTTACTATGTTCTGCTCACTTATACATTATTAGCTCAAAGTATGTAAAACTTTCAGCTTTATACAGAAGATTTTGTAAGATTGAGCCTTTGCGAAAATAACTTGAAAGGAGTAATGTGTCTCCATGGGTATTCCGCCCTTTCATTTATTTTGTGTAATCATAATCTGTATAATAATAATTATTTTAAAAATTTTCAGATAATAGAAAATGTCAACTCTATCAAATAAATTCCATTTTACAATACTTAATTCAAATTTCGTGACTTTTTATTCATGTTGCATATTCATAACTACTTACAATTAATAGGTCTCAAAAATCAAAGAAACGATAGTTAAAATTTTAGGAAATACCTGAAAAGAAAAGTTGTTTAAAATTTTCATGCAAAAAGAACTTTAAGTAATGAAGAAATCGGCAGACCCCATTAGTCACTGAGATCTTTTCAATCAGCGGCTCAAGTTTATTCACTATTGTTTTATTTAAACGAAACCGCTTTCGGAACTGTTCGTCTTTATACATTTCCAGTGGATTGCTTCCTTTACTAATGACGCTTTTGTATTACGTACGATGTACTACAAAACTCAAACACGCACGCAAATATTGCGAACTCTTGATCGTTTTACTAATGAATCTTTTTAACTAATAATACAATTTTTAATTGGCAAAAATGAAACGAATACAAGCATCAATACAACTATTACAAAAGTCGGCAATTGCCGGTAAGAATACGAGTAGGCCTATAACCTAAATTGGTTACTTATGAAGATGCGAGACACCCATAAGGGACACTTAAGCAGGCTGCTTCCCTTGTAGGAATGAGTGCTGACTTAAGAATCTACTTAAGGGCTGTTCCTTACGTAGACGATTCCTTCACTTAAGGGAACACTCATTTTAAGTGTGGACTATGAATTCGGCCCTAAGAGATTATCGCGCTGTAAGTCAATGCAGTTCTGTCTTTATATATTAGTATAGATTAGTAAAATTGTTATACATACCTAAACATACCTACCTACATACCTAAAACATACCTAAAAACATACCCATTTATTGATGATACCATGGTTCCCTTCCTTGGTTACAAATTATTTATGTAATTATTTTGTCTTGGAATTGTCAATGTTTCTGATTTAAAATCAATATAAGGTAAGCTCCACATGTTTATTTTGAAGAGAAAAAAACCATCAGAATTGTTTTATAAAAAAAATTCTTTTCAGTTAATCAAATTTCATTAATTTGTATTCTTCTAGCCTGATGATGAAGTAAAGAAAACCTTGAAACTGTTGCTACTTGATGTATTTACATTAAAGTTTATATTTCATAAAAAATAAGTCTGTTTCAATAATAATTGAACCAAGTTAAATACAATTATAAAGTTTTTGTGTTTTCCTCGAAACTATGGATCAAGAACTCCTTTCTCTTTTCTATCACCCATTCAAATAAACTCTTTTATTTTATTAGCACTTTTGATACAGAAATTGACTTATTGTTACTGAAATTTAATGTAATTATATTCATATCAGTTAGCTCCAAGTTCGGAATGTTTCTCCTTCGACCCCTTTTTTCTAAAGAGTGTAATGGATAAAAATACTCATATAGTGTAACTGAAAGCCAGGACTCTGAAAATATTTTGTTTCTAATATTTATGGAGCACTTTGTTATGAGTCAAAATGGAATTTAATTTTATTTTAGGTAGGCTGCTTTCACTAATAATTAGTTTCATTATTCATTGTTTATTTCGTCTATCCGGGAGTGTCAACTGCTAAGGTAATTAATCACATAAATGTGTTTTCTCGCGGGAGGTGGAGGCGCTCTTCCCGTGGATGGCGAGATACAGCGCCGAACTACACGCCGGCATGCGGCGGTTTCCCCTTCCAGATATTATCCCCACCAACGAGGCTCCGCTCCAGTTGGGTCAAGCTCTAAGCTCCAGAAGTGCGTGCAATGTATTCCGCAGTCGTAAAGAATCCAAATTGTGACCATGTTACTAAGTAACAATGCGTTTTAATAATTTTTTACTTTCCCGTATACGTACGTATACACGGAGTGATATACGTAGTATAGGGAAAGTTATGTAATGCTGCGCGAAAAAATGGCCAATTTTCGGCGGAAAAAAATTAATTGCCGGGCCGTGAAAACGAATAAGTGGATAAAACCAGTTGCTAAATTAAGAAAAAAAATCCTCTATCTCGTGGTGTGGTCAAAATCCATGATTTGTTGCTTCTTTATACTTAAAAATCGATTGACGGCATTCCGTCCGTCTGTCCGTCTGTGGTCAACGCTAGCGCCTAAACCGTTCGGTCGATTTTCTTCAAAATTGATATTCCCCCGTCGATCTGATTCTAGTCGATGCTTTGTGATTTTGAAAAAGATTTTTTAAAATTTGAGGGTACTTTATATGAAGCCCCCCGGGGATTTTCAACATTTTCTCAAAAACGGCTCCAAATTTTTTCTTTAAATTTCTTGTATGAATAGAGGAAAATACACTTTTTAACATGGCATAGGTTCGATTTTCACGTACAGCTTTGAATTTTCGAAAATTGTGAAAGTTTGAATTTTTTTCGGCGTCTTTCTCCAACTACAAAATTGAAGATAGAGATTTTTTCTTCAATTAAAATTTGTTCTGCATATTGAGTTCTTTAATAAAGGTCATGTAAATGTTTTTCACAATTTTGGTAGTTTTCGTGCAATATTGCGTGCAAGATGTGCAATTTTAAAAAATTACAAAAACAAAATTTTCTCAAAAACGGCTCCAAATTTTTTCTTTAAACTTTTGGTAGGGATAGTGGTAAATTTACTCTATCAATGACATAAAAGCCATTTTGGTCTATCGGTTGGTTTTTTTAAAATTACAAAAATGTAAATTTTTTTACTTGTCTCTCACGTCGTTAATATTTACATTATCGGCGATTTTTTTACATTTTTATATTTACGTGTATATATGCTTTAAATAATGTCAAGTAAAGTTTCTCGAAAACACTACCGTTTTCTGTAAAAAGTTGCTCAAATTTCGGCATTTTCAGAAATGCTCAAACGTCATTTTCTCGTATGTGGCTGCAATTTTTTTCTTGAAACTTTTGTAAAGGATAGTGCTAATTACACTCATTAGTATAGCGTGAAGTTTATTTTGAGTTTTTTTTTGTTTTTTTCAAAAATTATGTAAATGTACATTTTTTGCAAGATCTCTCACATCTTTAATATGCACATTATCCACAATTTGTAAAGATGATTATATTTGTGAGTGTAAGTGCTTCAAATAACTTCAAATAAAGTATTTTGAAAACTCAAAAATTTTCTGTGAAAATGAGCTTCAAATTTCGCATTTTTAGTAGTGCTAAAACGCCATTTTCTCTTAAACGGCACATAATTTTTAAAAGAAAATTGCCATTTACGGCTAGGTTTCTGTGTTCTTTAATATTCTAAAATTAATGTTTCTGTTCTACCAATAGGAAACCGAAAAATTAAGAAAATGTCAAAAAAATGTACTTTTGGCGATGATAGATGGTAGCTGGCAAGGAAGAGTATGTGGCAATTCCGAATATTGACAAATAAATAAAATAAATACGGTCATGCTTAATTTTTTCAAAATACGAGTAGTTTTTCTTTAATTTTGTGACAAACGTAATAGGCCGCTGTAAATTTACTGCGCTTCGGACAGCTGGGTGCGTCGTAAATTAGAATGTGCAATTTTGTATATTGTTTCTTTCTTCGTTTCTTACATTCGAACTTTGTTATAGACTTACACATTAATATTTTAGAAATTGTTTATTTTGAAATATTTGAAATAAGTAAAAAGAATTAATAGCTTTCAGAATAGCGACAATGCAGGGTCTGCAACAATGGAATTCACTTTGCGCTCGCGAATATCTGTGAATTAGTGTGATTGTTGTGACCTAATGGAGCTGTATGAAAAGGAGTTATAATTGTCTAATTTATGTTGATATTTGCAGGCAAATATTTAGTTTTGCACCAAATGCTGTACCATTTGTAGTGAGTAGAGAATTTGTTGCATGGTTTTAAAATACTCTTCCCTAATCATGGCCCAATGGAAGGCATTTCTATATTTCCAGGGTGTCAGGCTTCTTTTTCCAATACAGGGTTACAAAACTTTTGCATTCTATTTTTGTGAAGTTGTAGAATTCACATAGTTCTGACAACACTGCAATGGAAATAGTGAGTTCCAAGCGAAGATGTTAGTAGCGCATAAAGTGCAATATTACAGTACTACTTAGCTGTTTCCTCTAATACGGGAAAGTAAGTGCTGTTGTAGCACCACTAGTTTTTTCAAAGAGGTGACGGGCAAGGTGACAACAAGGTGACGGGAAAGGAGACAATTATATACATACAAGGAGCGATAATTGCGCTCGTGAAAAACTTTTTAAAGAGTTGCTTGACTCGGTAACTTAGTGGTCAGAGCAGCTGGGTGTAAACCAGAAGACCCGGTTTCGAATCCCGGTCGGGCCGACCAAGTCTGAAGAAATTTAATTTTTAAAAACGCATTGTTTCTTAGTAACATGGTCACAATTTGGATTCTGTACGGCTGCAGAACATATTCTCCGAGCGTATTAGCTTCCAAAAAGGTGACTGGAAATGTTTATAATATTTATCTCTAGTAGGATATTACAATAGTACTTTTTTCCAAATTTTGAAAGATCTCTTGTATCAAACAAAAATGTTTTTTGTCTCTCCTCAACAATTCTGTTTTAGTGACTTATGTCCTTTGTGAAATCTATGATTCATTTAAATTAGCAACTCTCTTACTGCACCACTGTTTGAAGAACAGATAATTTTAACATCCACTACCATCTTTCTGTAACACAATAATATCTCTTGTCAAATATAAATGTACCTAAATCGCATTTATAAAATCTTATTCACCAGACCAATCAATTTCCATTACTCCGAATCAATTACATCACATGCAAAGAGATAAGATAAATAAGTCACTGATACAAAATAACATACTACAAGTAAAGACATTGTTTTAATGAATGTACAATATTTATGTTTAAACTGTTTACTCATAGAATGACGTTTTCAGCTAATCCTGTTATACGTATATTGGTAGGTATTTATTTTTTATGAAAACTAGAACAACTACAAAACATGCTATTTCTCCACAATCTCGCGGAGGTTTGCTCGGATTCGATGAGCTGAAGCTGAGCGATTTTCGCCCAAGCTTGCCTCTTCTCACTAATTATTTGGAAATAGTACTCCTTCATCCCTAAACCTCTGTACTTGCAACAAATGTTTGCCAGAATCCCCCTTTTTCAAACCGAGCCATACAGAATGACATTTTGGCATGGCTTTATAATTATTTTAAATGTGTAATTCAAGTCATTCATTATATTATCGTGCAAAATAATGAAAATACCTACGTGACAAATGTATACTTCTTTGCAGCGAACTAGTCAGTTTCTACTGCTAAAACACACGACGAAGGCTGTTCGTACTCGCCAAGGCAATGTGGCCTAACCGATTTCCTAGAGCCGTGGTGTGAGACCGCGATCTCACCAGACTTCGTTGAATCATCGTTTTATCAATTGGATTCGCGCCACGGCTCAGTCCACGTCTTAGAAATCCACCTACAGAGAAATTATGTTAAGATTTGAACTAGTGTATAAAATATTTATTCAATTTTATGCAAAAGAAAGCTCAACTTCACACTCGCTTTTATTTTAAATAATAAAAAAAATGTATCATTATTACTCAAAGATTCCCTTCTCCCCCTTCCCGTTCACTATTTTCTCAAAACATTTCTGGCAACCCTAGTACTGCTCCGCCATTCGCCTGGTGTTGATCGGGGCAACCACGGAAAACTACCGATCAGAGAAGTCACTATAATTCTTCTGTAGATAGTGACGTAGCTATCTAACTAGTGTCGAACGTCTGCCACTGTCGCCGGGACTCGAACACAAGGACCTTCCGGTCAGAGGCACTGCAGTGGCATCAGTTGATGCCCTGGGCCACCAAAAGAGGTAAAACTTTCATATCTTCAAATCATCTACACCTCGAAAATGCAACAATCAATTTCTCGTGGGAAAATAATATTTAACGTAAGAAATTTACAACTAGGCTTAATGTTTTTAAAACTAGTGGTCCTACAATACCACATACTTCCTTGTATTATCTGCAACTTTTGAAATTTTAAAAAACAGAGAGTTCAAGGAAAATTGAGCCTGCGCCTTTTTAGAAGAACTTTATTTTAAAAAAAATAACTAGTGGTGCAACAACAGCATTTACTTTCCCGTATTAGAGGAAACGGCTACATAATACTGAAATATTGCACTTGATGCGCTTCCAACATCTTAGTTTACAACTTACTGTTTTCATCGCAGTGTTGTCAGAACTATGTGAATTCGACAACTGCACAAAAAGAGAATACAAAAGTTTTGTAAACCTGTATTGGAAAAATAAGCCAGATACTCTGGACCATGGAGGATTATACAAATACATACATATGCAAATATAGAAATGCATTCCATAGGGCCATGATTAGAAAAGAGCATTTTAAAACCATGCAACAAATTCTCTACTCACTACAAATGGTACAGCATTTGAGGCGAAAACTAAATATTTTCATGCAAATATCAACATAAATTAGACAATTATAACTTCTTTTCATACAGCTCCATCAAGTCGCAACAATGACCCGTAATTCACAGATATTTGTGAGCAGAAAGTGAATTCCATTGTTGCAGATCCTGCATTGTCGCTATTCTGAGAGCTATCAATTATTTTTACTTATTTCAAATAATTCAAAATAAACCATTTCAAAAATATTGTGTAAGTGTATAACAAAAGTTCGAATGTAAGAAACGAAAAAAAGAAGTAATATAAAAAATTGCACATTCTAATTTACGACGCACCCAGCTTTACGAAGCGCAGTAAATTTTCAACGGGCTATTATGTTTGTCGAAAACGGCTCCAACGTTTTTCTGTAAACTTTTGGTAGCGATAGTGTTAAATGTACCCTATGAGATGACATAATCTGCATTTCGCTCTATTCTTTTTTTAAAAAATTGCAGAAATGTAATTTTTTTGACTTGTCTCTCACACCAGTATTATTTACATTAGCGGCGATTTTTTAACATTATTATATTTACGAGTACATGTGATTTAAATAACGTCAAGTAAAGTTTCTCGAAAACACAACCGTTTTCTGTGAAAAGTAACTCAAAGTTCCGCTTTTTCAGAAACGCTCAAATGCCATTTTCTCATCGGCTGCAAATTATTTCTTGAAACTTTTGTAACGAGCAATGCTAATTACACTCATTAACATGACGTAAAGTTTATTTTGAGTTATTTTAATGTTTTTTCAAAAATTTCATAAATGTAATTTTTTGAAATATCTCTCACATCTTTAGTATGCACATTACCAGCAATTTGTAAATATTATTATATTTGTGAGGGTAAGTGCTTCAAAACTTCAAATAAAGTATTTTGAAAACTCAAACATTTTCTGTGAAAAAGAGCTTCAAATTTCGCATTTTTAGTAGCGCTAAAACGCAATTTTCATTAAAGCGGCACATAATTTTTAAAAGAAAATTGCCATTTAGGACTAAGTTTTTGTGTTTTTTAATATTCTAAAATTAATATTTACGTTTAACCAATAGGAAACTGAAAAACTAAGAAGACGACAAAAACGTACTTTTGGCGATGATAGATGGCAGCTGGCAAGAAAGCGGCGATTCCAAATAGCTATCAAAGACCCAAGGAAATAGAAAACTAATATGGGAAAGTCTGTGCCATTCTGTAACACCACTAGTTTCGCGCATTACATAACTTTCCCTATACTACGAATATAACTCCGTGTATACGTACGTATACGGGAAAGTAAAAATAATTTGGTGCCGGTTTTCAGAAAATATTTTTGGAATTGCCTTTTTTTCACGTAAAATTACGAGAAAAACTCGAATTAAGAAAATTTTGGCAAGTTTATTGAAAATATTTTGCCTTTAACTAGATTTCGTTGAGAAACTAGTGTTGATACGGAATTGTACAGATTATCGCGCATTAGTTAGTTTCCTAATATCTTTAGTCCACGTTAGCTCTTCGGGTTGGCCTCACCCTCCTCTTACCTGTTACTTATCGGCACCTAAAAGATTATAGAAGAGTAAAACATGTTCCTATACATAACTTGTCATTGAAAACTAAAGACCCTGTTTAAGAAAATGTCTTTTGAGCGATTATGAAAATGCGCAATTTTGAGCTCATTTTCATAGAAATGATTTGAGTTTTTAAGAAACTTTGTTAGAAATCACTTGAAGTACAAGTATTCACATGTTTAATATTTTCATGGGAATAGTTAATGGGTATCTATCTATTAATTAGGGTATTATTTGCTAATAAACTGATTAATTTCAACTCATAACATTATTGTTCTCTCATCCGGGGTATGGAACAGATAATACACTCTCACTACATATGCAAGTTACAGTTTTACTTACATGTGCATGTTACAAATATTAGATAGAATAAAATACAAATATATACGTTACTATAATTGAAAATAAGAACCAGAAATAAAACTAATTTTGCTTATGCTTATAATAAAGACCAACCCATCATTGTAAGATAACAAAAATACATCCAAAGTTAAAGGTTAATTTTAGGCTCGATGAAAAGAAATTGTTTCACTCCATATTTCCAAAAATCTGAGCTGTTCAAAGAGAAAATAATATACGGTATTTGGGCTAATAAATATAAAAAATCAAAAACCTCATAAAAATATGAAACAGTACACAAAATTATACGCTGATTGTACGCACTAAGGAAAAATTGTTCCAACCCAATTTTTACTTTTCCGTATACGTACGTATATAAGGAGTAATATACGTAGTATTGGGAAAGTCATGTAATGCTGAGCGAAAAAATGGCAAATTTTCGGCAGAAACAAATCGTTGCCGGGCCATGATAACGAAAAAGTGTATAAATCCAGTTAATAAAATAAAGAAAAAAAATCCCCTAACACGTGGTGTCCTTCTGTCTGTCCGGATAGTGCTAAATGTACTCTATGAGATGACATATACGCCATGTTGCTCTATTCTTTTGTTTTTTCAAAAATTACAAAAATATAATTTTCTTGTCTTGTGCCTTACGTCGTTAATGTTCACGTTGGCGGTCATTTTTTCACGTTATTATATTAATTAGTGGATGTGCTTTAAATAATGTTAAGTAAAGTTTCTGGAAAACTGAACCGTTTTCTGTGAAAACTAACTCAAAACTCCGCATTTTCAGAAACGCACAAACGCCATTTTCTTATATATGGCTCCAATTTTTTCTTCAAACTTTTGGAAAGGAGAGTGCTAATTGCTCTCTTTAATATGACGTAAATTTTTTTTTGATTTTTCAAAAATTACAGAAATGTAATTTTTTGAAAGATCTCTCACATCTTTAATACGCACATTACCAGGAATTTGTAAACATTATCATATTTGTGAGTTATGTGCTTCAAATGACTTCAAATGAGGTTTTTTGAAAACTCAAAAAGTTTCTGTAAAAAACTGCAAATTTCGCAGTTTTAGTTGCATTTAAACGCCATTTTTTAAAAAGCAGCTACAAAGTTTTTTTAAAGAAAATTGCCATTTATGACGAGGTTTTTGTGTTTTTCTTATTACATACAAAATTAATATTTTCCTTTTATCATTAAGAAACCGAAAAATTAAGAAAATGTCAAAAAAATGTATTTTGTGGGGTAGCTGGCAAGAGTATGTGGCAATTCCGAATAGCTAGCCCAGATCCAAGGAAATAGAAAACTAATACGGGAAAGTCTGTGCCATTTGTAGCATCATTAATTTCTTCAAACTTTTGGAACGGATAGTGCAAATTGCAGTCTTAACGAAAAGTTCAATTTGGGGTATTTTTTATTTTCGAAAATTACACAAATGTAATTTTTTTGAAAGATCTCTTATTACTTGAATATGAACATTACCAGCAATTTGTAATCACTATTATATAGTGTTTCGAAAAATCAAAAATTGCCGGTGGAAAAGAGCTTCAAATTTCGCATTTTTTGGTAGCGCTTAAAGATTTTCTTGAAAACAACTCAATTTTTTCGAAGAAAATTGCCATTTAGAACGTGGTTTTAGTGTTCTTTCATATTCTAAAATTAATATTTCCGTTCTACCATTAGGAAACTGAGAAAATAAGAGATTGTGAAAAAATGTACTTTAGGCGGCGATAGATGGCAGCTGGCAAGAATATGTGGCAATTCTGAATACTTAGCCCAGACCCAAGGAAGTAGAGGACTAATAGGGAAAGTCCGTGCAATTCTCTAACATCACTAGTTACTTTCCCTTATACTATACGTATGTATAGTCTAGGGAAAGTTATGTATTGCTGTGTGAAAAAACGGGGAAAGCAGAAAAAGTCTTATTACAGGGACCTGGTAACGAAAAAGTGGATAAATCCAGTTGCTAAATTAAGAAAAAAACTCTCCTAACACGTGGTGCAGCCAGAATCCCTGTTTTGTGGGTTCTTGATTCCGAAAAACCAATTGAAAGCAAAACGTCTGTCCGTCTGTTTGTCCGTCCGTCTGTCTGTGAACAACGCGAGCAACTTAACCGCTCAGCCGATTTTCTCCTAAATTGATACTCCCCGATCGACCTGGCTGATCTCGTGACCCATTGAATTTGAAACCGATATATCTGAAGAAATGTATATATTTGATCGCAAAGTAAAATTAACCCAGAAATAAACTAGTGGTGCTTCCAACGCACATACTTTCTCGCTCTGCTTCTATACGGTCCTTATTGCTATTTCACTACTCCATAAACCAGCACAAGTGTACTATACCAGCAAACCATTTCGGTACCCAGACCCGACAAACGAAACTCAAATTCAACGAACCGGCACTTATACCACTACGTAACACACACACCACCTCTGTCGAACAGAGCCATAAAAGAATAGAACCGACCGAAATGCTCATAATTTTACTTAAATCGGTTCATACAGATATATACTAGACAACTGGTCATTTGACATGTCATACGCTTCAGAAATCGAATAACAGAGTTGAAAAATTGTTTACAAAACGAAGTTAGGGAAAACACAGACAAGTCCTGTCTATTTATCTATATTGAATCTATTCGTGAGTAGAAGCACTTCAAACGATTTTCAATAAAGTATCTACACTCTTCAATGTTTTTTTCCTGCAACATCACATTCATCAAATTAAAATTCCCCTCGGGGGATCGAACTCGGTACCTTCCTTATTGAAGAGCTCAACCCGAAGGTGCATTAACCAACCGCGCTACGAAACACACTTGCATGACAACTGCTTTAATTTCAGTCAAAACGTACTTGTATCAGTTCTATCATTATGATGCCGGTAATTGTCAACATGCGGAAAACTTGTCTTTCAAAAAACATGACCAAGAAAGACAGCGGAGAACTGTTTACTCCACATAATTTATCAGATGATCGGCATTTGGAAAATAACTACTGTGAGAAAGTATGTGCCATTCTATAGCACCACTAGTTTATTTATACATTTACCTTCCCTTCGTACACACGCGCAGAAAATTTAAAGAAAAAATTTGGAGCGGTTTTTGAGATAATTTTTTTTTGTAAATTTGAATCGCAATTTACCCAAAAACTATTCGTTTTTCCAAAAAAAGGTACATGACCTTATTTGAAGTGCTTATTTTGTGCAACCGACTTTGTCTGAGGCGAAAATCTCTATCTTCAATTTTGCCGTTTTTAAACAGTTTTTTGTAATTTTCGAAAAATAGGGCCTATCAACGAAAATGATGCCTACGTCATTCCCTTCAACGTTCTTCGCACTATTCAACAACAAAATATAATCAAAAAATATGGAGCCATTTTTTTAATTAAAAAACATCTCAAAATGGGCTTCATGTAAAGTATCCTCAAATACTAAGATATCGGTTTCAAATTCAAGAGGCCTTGAGACGAGTCAAAACCATCGGGGAATATCAATTTTGAAGAAAATCGACCGAACGGTTTAGGCGCTAGCGTTGACCGCAGACGGACAGACGGACGGGATGCCGTCAATCGATTTTGAAGTATGAAGAAGCAACAAATCATGGATTTTGACTACACCACGAGATAGAGGATTTTTTTTCTTAATTTAGCAACAGAGTTTATCCACTTTTCTGTCACCAGACCCCTGCTATAAGAGATTTTCTGGCGAAAATTCTCCGTTTTCAGCCGCACGATTACATAACTTTCTCTTCTTACGAAGAATTCGTAAGGCGAGAAAGTAAAAAAGCACCCAACTTGCACAATTCGACAGCTTTTTTATTTCTCGGTTAACTTTTCTTTCTGAACAAATGTATTCATTTCTTTTGTTAATAATAAACAATTTACATATTTTTGCAGTGTTTCTATGCTTCTACAATGCAAATTTTTGCCTATAAATCATTTCTTCAAACCAAATTTTGAGTGCTCATTGCGGCCCAACCATTCGAAATATCCAGGTAGATTATTAGACAAAATATGCTTAGAATTGTCTTAAGAGCTTATTTTCGAAGTTTCCACGTTACCTCCCCGGACACCTGTATATACATATATATGACATGTACCTCCATATATTGCGGAGGTATATGTATATGCGCATATATATTCTAATGCCCCGTTTATATATCGTATCCGATTATCAAGAAGAGTCGAGGAACTGGATACTCGATCTTGGTTGAATGGATATTTATTCTTTGTCCTTTCGCCAATTTCTCTGCGCGTAAGTAGGGGGCCGCCGTTACTGCCAACGCCAGGCTTATCAGCACTTGGAGTGTGGCGCGGGAGGGGTATTAACCCTACCTGCCCCGGTGACGCGCGTTGAAGGGTGGTAGTAGACCGGCGAACGAGGGTAGTAGTTCTTTGAGCCGCCAGAGTGAGAGGTTGAGAACGAATAACGAAGCAAAGATATTGGTGGCAACGATTTGCGGAAGGAGGCATGGTCTGTGCCGATGCCTTTGCGACGAAGGAACTTGCCGTTGTTACGTGAATCTAGAGTACGTTGACGCGTCTGCAAATTGGAAGCCTACCTGCCGCCTAGCCGCTACAAGAGTTTTGCTGTTGGTCGAGGTTAGCGTGTGAAGTAAGGTCGGTACAAAGTGTTATCTTTCTCCTGGTCTTTTATCATTACGAACTGCAACGACTGCACAAAACCTAGGATTCTTTGCTTTCACAAGAGGCGTGTAGTGAAAAGGAACGAAACTAATGATTGTGAAATGTAGATATGTTTTACTGCGGCATAAGAGAAAATGATTCTATGGTAACCACCGTGGTCACTTGTATGTGAAAAGGAGAACTGAGAATGTTGAAGCAACTGACTGTAAGATGCTAGTTATTGTATTAATTCACTGTTGGGGACTGTTTTTATGCCATTAACATTCTTGTTCAATGTTTGGGGCAGTCATCCCATTGATTTTGAAAGAATTTCTGTCACTTTAACCCATTACTGTCCAAAAAAATTGAAATTTTAAAATTTCTTATCAGTATAATGTTTCACTTGCGGCTCTATTTGATCTAAAATATTGTAAGTTGTTATCTTCTGTAATGTGGTGTTTTGCAACGTATGATATTTAATACCATGGGCATTAACGGGTGAAATCAATGCAATATACTGAAGTTTTGTGTGATTTATACAAATCTTGAAAAAACTTCCATTTTATAAAGTTTTTGTGGAAAAGGAGGATGATTTTTAAATACTCCAGTTAAAATTTAAAAGAATAATGATAAAAAGTTTTTACATATCAAAAATATACCTTACAGCTGTTTCCTGATATGATACTGAACAAAACAGTTCTTTCGATGGAGTCCAATGTTACACTTTATACAATACACAAATTTTGTGCAGATCCTGCCAACACTGCAGCGACGTTGCTTTTCAGCTGTAGCATTCGCCGAATGACCCTCTCGGTCATAACGGATTTCCTCGGAAACCATAGATGTTCTTTTGGGTCTCACCCTCCGTGGACTCAAGTGTTCTGGTCCCGTCAATACAGCAAAAAAAACTCTTCGTGTAAATTCTAATAAGGACATATCTCTATCTATTAGACGATACAAGAGCCATGAATTGACTGTAGCAGCGTTCAGGCAAAATCTGATGTGCGGCCAGTACCATTTTTTACTTTTGAATTTTATCCGGTGCGCTGCACAGTTTGTCGTTAAGGTCAACGCCACCCATGTATCTGTTGTATTCTTGAATCAGAGTTGATTGAGAAACAGTCTTATATTTTTTCTCTTGGCGATTCCACCTACGACATTGTCCTACACCAAGCACTGCATCTGCCCCGACATTATTTGCAATTGTTACCTGACTATTGTCATGCCATCTTATCAGTGTGATGGATTTTTCTTCGTTCTGCAGACCATACATCCTTACTCTAGTTTCTTTCTTTAAATCTTTGAGTGGTGCCCTTTCAATACGGTCATTGCGAATTGGAACAATGCATTTTAGTCTCTTCTCACTGAATGATTTTAACAATGGCAAGGAATTGAAGTAGTAGTCAATAAAAACGATTCTCCCAGGAGATTAGATATCCTACATAAAACTTTTCTGTGATACTAGAACCAAGAGTCATATTTCTGTCCTTGTTTTCTGCAGCACCAGAATAAGGCTCAAGTTTAAGAAGATATCCTTGTGGAGTAGCAAGTACCAGAATTTAAATTTATACCTCACAGACTTACCTCGTATGAATTGTTTTGCATAATGATGGCCGTAGTAAGGCTCCATAGCTTCATCAAGTGAGAATCTGTCGCCTATGGGTATTCCAAATAATTGAAATTTTAAATTCAGATGTTCAATAAATGGTCGTATCTTATATATTCTGCCCGCTACATTGTAATTTGAATTATTTAAATGAAAAAATCTGTGAATCTGTTTCTCGTCATTCCGGACGAAACAAGAACATTATGTGAATCTGCACGAGTTTTTCATAACATTCGTCTGTGCTTCACTGGAATATACACTGATAAAAGGAGGATTGCTATATATTTCAATAAATTTTGAGGTGAAAATTCAATAGAATGACCTTTCTGCATGACGCAAATAACCGTTTGTCGGCACATGTGATCAAGAATAGACGCATCCAAAAATTGCTGGAATATGTCCGTAGGTTCATATTTCTTTTGACGCCATTCTTGTACACATGCTGGTTCTGCAATGTCATTTATCAAAACAATTTTTGATTTTTGGAACTGTATATCCTTCCATTTCCGGGTTTTCCTTTGAACTTTCCGAGACGATCTAGCACCTTCATCACTGCTTGAAACACAATAATCCAAAATTTTTGGCAGCTTGCAGGGCGGAGCCGGATTTTCCTCGACAAATTTATCTTCCAGTCGAACAAATTTTTTCTCCCTCATTTCAGTAACAACATTTTTTATAGTTCTAACTTCCACTTCTTGTCGAAGGACCTCTTTTGCTACATCCCATACAGTAGCATGACCCTCGTCATCGCTCGGTGCGTCATCTTGATCACTGTCCTTACCATCTACAGCACCAGTTAGAACCATCTCCAGATCATCTGCTTCAAATATTTCATAAGCATTATCATCCATGTCATCTAGGCTTTCCAAGATGTTCAGAATAGCCTCCCCATCAGCGAGAACATTGTTGCTAGAAAGAAAAAGTGTTCAGCCTGTTAATGCCCATAGTATGATATTTCATGTCGAAATATTATAGCTTACGTACCGTACAAAATGCGTAGGACTTAAAATTGAATGCAATAATATGCATAATTATAATGTTTACAATGCATCAGAAATTATATTGACTGTGTATCATGAGTCTATACAATGCAAATGAAAATCAAACTTACCCTCTCGTCATAATTTTCTATCTGCACATGATCACAAATTTTGGCCTCTACTCTTTCGAAGACAATTGTCAGAAATAAATTATATTAGACGGACTGCCATGCACAGTATTCTCGGAATCAGTATCCACGCATCAACAATCGACCATATTGCGATAGAAATGGAGATAATAAGTTATTTGTAAACGGCGTCCTCTTTATTAAATATCATACCATGGGCAGTAATAAGAAGAAGCACGTGTAGTTTCTGGCGTTAGAAACAACATTCTGGATAATAGTGCTAAATTCAAGTCGTGTAACAACTCAGTTAGAGCTATTAATAATATTATTATTGTTATTATTATTATTAAGACTTTGTGTTACGTAAGGAAGGAGGAAGAGGCCTCAGACAAATTGAGGCCTCCTGGCACAACGCAATAGTCGAGTTGGGGAAGTATGTAGTCATTAAGACGACCTTCTAATGAGGCAGGTCATGAAATCTGACCGAAGAATGGGAAACAGAGGCATTGTTAGTGTAGCAAGAAGAATTGCGAAGCAAATTAGGCAAGACACGTCGAATAACAGACACTGAACTTCTGATGCTGCTAAACATGACATGTGAGACACAAAAAATGTTAAAGAAATCGTGGAGAGACAAACCACTCCACGGACAATATTTGAAACGAATGGACAAGGTGCAGATCAATAAAGATCAATCATTTATGTGGCTTAAAAGGGGAAGAATGAAGCCAGAATCGGAAGCACTTGTAATAGCTGCCCAAGATCAGGCGTTGAGAACACGACATTATGATAAAGTGGTTCTCAAAATTTCCCAAGATGATAAATGCCGCATTTGTCAAGAACACGTAGAAACCATTGATCATATTGTCTCAGCTTGTCCAATCCTAGCAAAGACCGAATACTTGAAAAGACATGACAGGGTGTGTAGCTACCTCCACTGGCAGATCTGTACCACCCTCGAAGTTACAAACACATGCCCCAAGTGGTACGAACACTCACCAAAACCGGTGACGTCTGTTGGAGTGTGTACGATATTGTACGACCAACAAATTCAAGCTGATCGCACGATAGCTGGCAAACAAACCGGATGTAGTCATCCGGGATTTAGCGAAAAAATCGTGTTTACTTGTCGATGTTGCTGTACCTTGCGATCAAAACGTCGTTACCAAGGAGGCAGAGAAACGTCTTAAATACAAGAGTTTGGAAATCGAGATCAGCCGAATGTGGGGCGCAAAAGCACAGGTCGTCCCGATAGTTATCGGAGCTCTGGGATTTGTTCCGCAAAATTTGAGTAAGAACTTGTCTAAACTCCCCGGTAATTCAAAAGACTGGGAAGTGCAAGAAATCACTTTATTTGGAGCATCCCACATTTTGCGCAAAGTATTGTAGAGGCACTGACAGTCACCGGATCTGCTCCTTAGGTAGCTGGTTGCAACCTGGAGTAGATTTTATATTCAGTCGACTCATAACATCTTTAGTCGTGATGTAGTGGAATAATAATAATAATAATAATAATAATAATAATAATAACAATGATTTTATTTACGTGGCGAGACTCGGGCCATCAGGCCCGCTCTTCCCCCTAACCATGTAATACATAATTATATAAATAAAAATTGAATAGTACATTTAGTAAATTAAATAAAATACAACTTAGATTTGTCTTGCCCCTGAGATCACAAAGTGAAAGTAAAAAACGTCCCAACATTTACTTTAAGCGGCCGGGGAACACCAGGGAAAACAAAGGAAGTGTGCATGCTCTTCAACATTGAGCAACAAAATAAAATATTTAAAATAATTTATAATGCATTTACTGACGCAGGAGAACATTAAAGAGGTGCCCGAAAATAAATTATGAAAAAATATTAATTAAGCCATACGCGTGAAACGTTAGCAAAAAGATCTCAATACATTAAAGAACTCATTAAAAAAATATGAGAATGCACACAACCACCCGGCCAGGATGACGGCTTAGGGCCAATTTTAATTTCATCAACATGTACCAAGGGAAAAGATGTATTCAATTCGAGCCATGACAAGTTAAGCTGGAATGAATTGGAAATTACAAGTTGATAATAAAAAATAAAAAAAACTTTCTAATCCTATATTAAACTTAATTTTAACTAATTATACTGTTGTTTATTAAATTAAGAATTAACCTAACAAGTATCAGAAAAGAAAAAAGTTAAAAATGCGATATAAAATATTACATTTACCGTACAATTTTTAATAATAATAATAATAAATTGAGTACACAATTTTGTATCGTATATTATCAGCCCAGTAAAAGAGTATTTATTTAAATGTTTTTTGAATGATCACAATGTTTTACATTTTCTAACATTTTTTTGGAAGGCTATTCTACTCTCGGGTCGTTGCTACTAAGTAAGATTTATTATATAAATTGGTTACTTTTAGGAATATTGGATAGCAAAGATTTCTGGAATTTTTGTTTTGTTTTGAGATAAGACATTTTATGAGGTAGGTAGGTACACCCGTATTTAATATTTAATAGAAAAGGCACAAACTATGAAACATGCGTCGACCTTTCAAGTTTAACATGTGATTTGCTTCATAGTATCCCAATCTGTGATCATGCTTTCTAATATTGTATTGAAACCTAACAAATACATTTTGAACTCTTTGAAGAGCATCAGCGATTGATTTCTTTATGTTCGCATACACGATATCACCGTAATCAAGGAGGGAGAGCAGGAGGGATTTTACTAGAAGTTCTTTGGTTTTGGGTGGAAGGCATTTGAGTGAGTACATTGAAGCATACACTTTGCGGCAAGTGTCTCGAGCATGAGGCTCCCAATTTAGAAATTTATCGATGGTCAGACCAAGATTTTTAAATTGAGAGCAAAAAGGAACAGTAGTGTTATCGAAAATGCTATCAGGAATTTTTAGATTTTGAAGAATTTTGTGGGACCGGCAGGATCCAATTATAATTGATTGAGACTTTAATGGGTTTAGCTTAAGGCCGTATCTCACTGACCATTCAAGTAAGTGGCCAAATCGTGATTTGTTTTACTAACTAAGTGAGCTACTTCAGAAGGTTCCCGCTGACATAGATCTGTAAGTCGTCTGCATACATATGATGACTGCACATTGATGTAGAGAGATTTTATAAGAACAAGCAATTTTGACAGCGAGTGCTGGCAACATAACCGAAGATTCTGTGGTCGTTGTGTCCTTGATGCCATTGAACTCTCCTTCCTCGATTCGATCGTTTGCAGTTGGCTAACTTGTAAATGGCTTCGACGCTTCCTTTTGTGATGTTCTCGTCCGACGAAAATATAGTGCGCCACGAGAAATAATTGAAATTAGGAAGTGCAGTGCTATGTGCTCTTCTGTAAAAAAATATTTTTTATACACATTATATGGAATTTACTTTTTTTGTGATAAGTATTGCTCCTGTGCTGTAAGGTGGCGAGCTTGATTGTAAGCGTTTCGTGGATCTGTGCTTTTCGTTTTGTATTTATTTTTTATATAATAACGCCATTGCGAATCAGTGGAACGTCAGAGAGGTCGCAGGGGGAATCTTTCTTGTTCACGTCATTCACGCCATTTCATTACAAAAATGCATGGGCCCTTCGCTGCACTGTGAAACTCACAGAAAAGGTATTTGAACGTCCCCTGAAAATTAATTTTTCTTTCTATTTACATTCGTGGTTCTCTTTATGGTTCTCTTCACGGGAGTCATAAACAAACCCTTTACGAAGAGGCGTGGCTGAACAGCTGCCGCGGTGGAGGGATACTTTTCTGAATTACATGTGATTTTCACTTGTTTAGCGAACTGTCACTTTGGCTTGTTCTTACGCGAATTCTTCTATAGCACAGAGGGGATATCATTAACACAGATTAAGAAGAAAAGTGGACCTAGTACGGAGCCCTGTAGTACTCCGCGTAAAACGGACTTAGGAAACGGAAAAGTATTCTCAACAACAAAACCTCATGTCTATTACTAAAATAGCTTGAAATCCACGATAAGGTAGAATCAGAAAAACCTAGGCATTTACATTTTGCCAGAAGCACGTCATGGTCTACTGAATCGCGGGCTTTGCTATACTCTAAAAGCGTTAATGTTGTTATATTACCTTCATCTAGATTGACGAATGTCTTCGGTGACGGGATAATTAGGGTGATATAGAAATGATATTTGCTTTGAACCGTTGAAGAATTTAAGTGAACTTAAATATCTCCAAATTGACGTTGTATTAGTTGGTAATTTTCTATAGTTTGTCAAGAAACTTCTTTTGAATATTCAGTGTTATCAAAAAACCTGCATTTATGCACTTTAACATAATTCGAGATATTCTTTTGTGATTTCATTTTTATAGCTGGCCAAGGAACTTCTTTCGAATATTCTGTGTTTTTAGGAAAGAACTTCATTAATTTTGATTGTATGCAAGATATTTCTTTGTAATTTCAGGGAATTTTATACAAGAAATTAGATTTGAATATTGAGGCACAGTTAACTGCAAATTTTCGTAAACCGAAAGTACTACGACACTATGTCAAGCGAAGTTCATCTGATTATCCATCGGAATTGATTTTATGTTCACTCCTTATTCCCACCAGGGATTTCACTCATTCAATTTGTTGAATTTCAATTTATTATATCGCAGACTTATTAGATCGCGAATTGCCGTGATTCTAATGTGTGCCAATTATGAAATTGACTCATGATAATTTTGCATTTGATTTTCCTGTTTGATGATATTGCTTTTGTTGAACATAGTTATAGCTTGACCAAGCGAAGAATGAAGGAGGTGATTGCGGCACGTCGTGGTACTAACAGTGTAAACAAGGGTCTGTACAGTCAGTCTCGCTAACAAAAGTGGCGTGGAACATGAAGGGAGTTGTTTATGGGTGTAGCTTTGGGAAATACGAGTTATGGATGAATTCAAACATTTTGTATTCTTCTGCATTCATCTTTTTTACTTTATGCAATAAAGTACCAAAACATTAAATTTAGTCACAAGTATTTAAAATATTCTTCATTACAATATTTTAGAGTATTTGGATGTAGATCATACTTTAGGAATGATGATATATCCAAAAAAAATTGATAAGAGAGCAAAACAAGCTATCTTCGTAGGTTATTCGAAAAATAGAAAAGCTTATCGTCTTTTTGATATAGAAGATAAAGTAATTCATGGGAGTAGAGATGTAATATTTCTAGAAAATGAGAAATAATTTATAAACGAAAAAGATTGTAATTTAGAAAATTTTAATTGGTTCGCAATTTCTAATAGTAAAGAACCATAGTAAAGACTAATGAAGTAACAAATATTGAAGATATAAATATTGAGGAATATTCATTACGGTGGTAGTTGCTTCTTAGATAATAAGAATTTGATTTGGAATATATTCTGAGAAACTACTTAAGTTAAATTAAATGATTTACAAATATATGAATGTTACTGTACAAATTGTCTGCTCATCAAAGGAATTCAATCAAAATTGAATTATTCTACCGAAAAAAATAACATTTTATTTCTTGAAATATGAGGTGCAAACACGTCCAAATACAGTTAAAATATTAATTGGGAAGATAATAGAATTGTGACAAAATGAATCGCGCTTTTCCTGAAACAGTTTCGCAGGTTCCCATTTTTAATTGGATTTGAGTGTCCTTATGTCTCCGTCTCTGTCGCTTTGGCTGTAAACACAGACGGTGGCGCGCTCCTGTAAACATCATTCTCAACTTGGTGGAGTTATAAGCGTTTTCTTTGTTTGTGTTTCTTTTTTTAGTGTCAATGTTATTGTCATTGTGTATTTTTTGTTTTGCTTTCAACACATATCCAATTATATGTTGTTCTGTGGTCAAGGCTTTGTGTTTTTTACAAAATCTTCAAAAGAGCCACGATCTTACTAGAATCCCTTCCTAACCGAGAGGTTACAATATATATTGTGATGGCACTCCCGTGACCTGAGGGGATCACATATATTTATTTTGTTTTCCCGATCCCGGGTAAGGATGGGAACGAGGCCCTGCTCCTGCCGCTAGCCACCCTTCAGCAGTTATATAAGTCCACAGAAAAAGAACAACAGCAAACATTTATTCACTGTACCAGCTAGAAGCTAACAAAACAAATCACTAGAAACAAACAACGTCTGTTGTGACGTCTGTGTGACGCGAAGACGACCGGTGAGGCGCAGCGTCGGGGTGAGGTGATACTATACAAGGGACCATCACGGCATAACCCCTTAAGCCAGGGGTCCTCAAACTCCGGCCCGCGGGCTACATGCGGCCCGCTGAGGACATTTATACGGCCCGTCGGGTTTTTATGGTTTAAAGAATTTTTTTCTTAAAATCTGCATCTTTTTTTATTATGTGTTGGGGTGTCTAGGGATGGCAAAAAAATCGATGGTTTTAAATCAACAAGTTTGTTGATTTAATTTACTTCCTTTTAAATATTGTATTTGTTCCGGTTTTGATTCTTCACTTCAAAATAAGATATGTGCAATGTGTATAAGAATTTGTTTATAGTTTTTGTTTTTACTATAGTGCGATTTTTCTAACTCTGCCTCTCAAGGCCTAGACAGGAATATGTCACGGTACCTCGAGTCGTTCTCAGTCATGCCGTTAGATATTTCACGATCGCGACCGTATCAAGCAGTGCTTGCGACCATGCGACATCTAGCGGTAGGACCGAGAAAGCCGCGAAATGCCGTGTGATCGGCCGAAGGGGCTTGAGAGGCAGAGTTAGAAAAGTCGCACTATATAATCCGGCCCTCCGACGGCCTGAGAGGCAGTGAACTGGCCCCGCGTTTAAAAAGTTTGTGGACCCCTAGCCTTAAGCGATTGAGTAAACCCAGAAATATCTCAATAACGATGGTGTATTAGGGCCACAACCCGCAAGAAACAGAAAGTATATAAAAAAGAAATGAAACAGCCAAAGAGAAATGAGGAGGGAAAATGCGTAACAGAAAGGAGCTAAAAATGGTGTCTGGTGGTAAATGGTTTAAGCAATAATAGGGATTCGTCTATAATCTTCTCCAACGCCATCTGCAAAAAAAAGTAAACATCTTTTAGAAATAAATTAGTTTGTGATACTAAACTGCACAAAGTGTGTACACAATACCTTACTTAATCCGAGAACAAATAAAGCAGGGAAACTGAAAATTACATTTATTGACTCTTTAACTTAACAATGTTATGAAGCAAAAGCGAGTCCAATCATTTCCATCTTTCTGATACCGGATATTTGATATTTGCTGGGAATAGAAAAATAAACAATAATTCTTAAAAGTGCATTTTTCTGGGCACCAATGGGAGTTGACTATCAGCTTTTCAATTGCCAAAATGCGATAATCAAGGATATTTTACTTCCTCCAGGTTTCTTGAACAAAACAAATGAACTCTATATGAAATTTAATTCTCTCAATTGCGAAATGGCAAAACAGTACGTCAAGTGTAAATAGTTAGATTTTCCCACGTACAAGGATCTAGTCTTCCGCAGTGCTTTTGTCAATTTTGCAATTTCAGTTCATTATAACATTAATTCATTTTATTAAAATAAATATCTAGCGTTATTGGTTATTATTTTTTATTTTTAACCAAGTATCTATTTTTTATTTTCAATTATTTGAGGGTTTTCACTTTCGTTTCCAATTCATCCCAATTTCAGTTCCAATAAAGCAGATACATGCACTGATAAATATTATTGTGAGTTTATTATTGTGAGTATAAATATTACGTGAGTTTGTTTATTCCTACCAACGTAAATATTATTTCTGATTACAGAATTGAACCAAAATGTTGAGCAAGCTACTGTCAAGGGCTCATTAATAGTTGGGAAATGCTAGATTCAATGCATCTTATACTGAAGGTAATCCTTTAGGCCAAGTTCACGTACGCGTAGTTCACGTAGCTGACAACGGCCACATATTTCAGAGAAAACGCATCAAGAAATCTCGCACGATTTGCTAGTCTACCAAGTGACCTAGCTGATGAAGGACCGTGAAATTCTGGTGGCGCAGTCGGTAGCGAGCCCGACGTAAAATACAGGTTTTATTAAAATACTGGTTGCACGCTTTTCCCTCTTTTTCATCCACATTTGTAAAATTAATCTGTTTGACTGTGATTTCAAGATAAGTCTTCTTATAATTTCATATGATGATTTACATGGTATAAAAAACATCCAACAGCAGTGTCACAGAAAAGAAAAAAACTTTTAACAATTTCCAAAACTCTTACAATGCTGTGGTAGAACGTTTAGTGACAAGCGCACTTACTGGGCAAAGCTGCATGATTGATACAATAAACAAATTAAGGTTGAACTAGTTTAAGCATTACAAAGTATTCTAGAACTTTCAAGGAAGAAAGGATGGTTAACCTAATCACATTTCGTGACTTTACAAAACAAAGCTACACTCTTAATAAAACTCTCATCTCTAGCCCTAGTTATCTAGTAAGAGGTTGTAGTGATACCGAATCCATTACGGCTGCGAGCCTGAGAATTGCTCCGCGTCGCGCGACAGAGGGGTCGACGGCGGCGCCAGGGTTCTGTCAGGCCACCCGCTGGACCCGCCCCCTAACAATTCGTCGCACCCAAGTGTCCCGCGGCCTGGGGGGTCTTCTCGTGCACGCGGCACTGCAGTACTTTTCCGCGGCGCTCCTCGCCCTCCCCATCCTCCCTTGAGATTTTCGTCCCCCCCCAGTCATTAATTTCTGCCCCTATTTGACAGGAAATTGAAGCGAGAGAGAACGAGTGCAGGTTTCTCTCTCATTTCTCGGCCCCAAAAACCTCCGATGATTGGGCGGAATTATTCTACGACGCAATACCCTTTCGCCAATAGCCGTCGGACGTGGACAAAGCTCTAGAATGTTCTAGAACATTCTGAGGGAATTTGGTGGGGGAAGGGAGGCTCGAATGACTTGGTGCAGGCGACATCACGAAGAGAAGGTGTGAGGCCACCACAGAGAGAGGGTGTGAGGCCGTCACAGAGAGAACGTAAGAAGCGGTCAGGGGGCGAGACGTTATTGTGGAGGCGCCCGGCGTCAGAGATAAAGTTTTGTTTCTTAATTGGACTTATAAGAAAACGCGAGTTTTCGAGAAGAATTTGTGCGCGGTTCTTAAATAAGTGTCGACCACAGATTGTGAAAAGTTTTATTGACATTCTAATAGTTCAGAAAAAGTATCTGACTTGTGCTCGTGTTTGGAACAATATCGTGGAACAATTTGATCATTCACGAACTTGCTACGAACTCTAAAGTACCGTGCGGTGAACCGAAAGTGACAAGGTCATTCAGCTGAGCAGACATTATCTGATCATTAGCGACAGTAACTGAGCGGCGCTGTGTGTTGGGTCAACGCCCCTGCAACCCCGTCTTCTACCTGACTCGACCCTGCGCGACCCTTTGTGCGGCGCCCCAAGACGTCCCACGCCACCCCTGCCAGCCAGCTGGTGGCCCGAGGTCGTTCAACTCTAGTTTGTTGTGCACGCCGCCCTGCTAACACGGTATTTTTTTCGTTCTTTTGGCGCGCCCGTGGTCGAAAGGCATAAACAGTTTGGTGAACAATTTTTAATTACCTTTGACCGGGCGACGAAGAGAAGATTCCCGGCCGCGCTTGGCTGTCAAGAGGGAATCAGCGTAGAGGAAAATATTGTCCTTTTTTTACTGTAGTGATTTTCACTTTTCAATTTATTTTATTATTTTATGTGTGCATGTCATGTTTTGGAATTGGGAAAGGGGAGCATGCTCGCCGACATGAGTGGTAAATATCTTGCAATTCTTTTTTTAAATAAAAGCCACCTATTTGTTAACATGAGTAAAAGTCTCTTATTTTACACCGGCCACCAACTTCCTCCATCTTCATCAATTTAGGCAAGCCTTTCTATCGACTGAGCGAGCCGGCTACCACGTCTACGGCGCCCAACCGACAGACGGGTAGTCGCAAGGTCTAAATGCACTCGAATCGCCGAAACAAATTCTCGCGAGGTGGTTATCTCGCCGTGATCTGCTCCGGGAGCAGGTCCCGTTTCTCCACCACCGCACACGCCATGCACTCTCCCTGCCCACGCCGGCGCAAGTCCAGCCCTTGGGCCTCATTCACAGTGCAAACTTAAACGTAAACGTAACGTAGCCGCAAAACCTAGAAATGTGCTAGAAGCGAGGCCATTCACAATGCCTTGACGTAACCGTTGACGTAAGACCGTAAACTTAAAGAGTTCGCAAGCGCAAGCTTTTACGTTAAGTTTACGTCGGAATTATACCGAAGACCAATCAGAGAGCAGCATGGAAGTTTGATTTCAGATTGTGTTCAGGTAGTTTATGGTTATGTCATTGTTATTGTAATGTTGAGAACTAGTTTACGAACGCTTTTGATGCGTGTAGTGCATTCAATGTAAGAATTTGGACAATTTTTATTGTGACTTTAACCCGAAATGGCGAATAAATTAATTATGTCCGACGAATTACTCATGAATTAAGTTCACGAGAATCCTTGTTCATAAGATGAAGGGAATGTGAGCACTGCTACAACATCTACTCGCATGTATATCAAGGCAAATCGATAGGAATCTTGAAGAAAAAGCTAGAAACCATGGTGGAAAGATCTTTTTACCACGTTAGAGACGAATCGATCAAGTTTCAGTACATTGAATTCTGATTGGTTCAAGCGAAACTTACGTTTGTCATTGTGAACCTTGTTTTTACGTGTAAATTCTGGAGCTAAGTTTATAGCATTACGTTACGTTTAAGTTTGCATTGTGAATGAGTCCTTACTTGCCCCCCCCCCAACCTCCTCTCGGCCGACCGCCCCGTGGTGGAATAAAATACATGTCCGTATAGTTAGCACACCCACTTATCCAAAAATTAAAAAGAAAATACCATAATTTTGTTATAATTTTGAACTAATTTATACCCACATTAAAAAAAGTTTTACCAATGCAGAACATCAAACTTTACAAGTTACGTGGGTGCGCTAACTTCACGTTAAGTTGGCATACCCACAAAGAAAAATGCATTGAACCAAAAAAAACAAATATACCACAATTTTATACTAATTTTGAACTAATTTATACCCACCTTAAAAAAATTTGAACCGATGCACAACATCAAAATATACAACGTTTAAGAGTGGGTGCGCCAGGTTAACGTTAAGTTGGCATTCCCACACAAGAAAAACGCATTAAACAAAAAAACAACAAATATATCATAATTTTGTACGAGAGCAATTACATTTCTTTATCCACGTGTTACGTTCTACATTTTTTCATTTCTGTTTAGGAATAATTTACATTTTGAGAAATTCAAGCACACCTTTACCATTCGAGGCATACATTTGATAATGTATGGGTTCTGAAATATACCTACATTTTAGTGGGCCTTCTATTCTATAGGTATGATTTCCTCGGTATCTTACAGGGGAAAATGCTTTCAAATGAAAGACATTGGACATATTCCAGATGAAATATTTGAAGAAGCTGAAAAAGCCGTGTCTAGAAATGTTAAGAAAGGAATGAGAGAAAATACATGTATAAATATCGGAAAGTGAAAAAGAGTCGCATATGATACAGAAGTTTTTCTGACTTACATTTTATTTCGGGTAAATACATCTGACGTTTATATATTTTACATTTATAACATGTGAAGACCAAATGCTTTATTGTGATGATCCGTTAGTCAGCTAGTGTCAAATCAACGTTTACTTTACCAATTTTATTTTATGCATTCAATGTATGTAGTTGATGTAGTTATTAAGTAGTCTGTTATGTACATTTTTGTTGATATTTCATGCCCGACTGGAAATATGTTGGCCACTTCTGTGTTATAATGGCGTAAATAAACGATTTTGATCCTCCTTCTGAATTCTGATTGTTAGTTATGAATTTTTAATTGCACGCAAAGAATTCATATAATGATAATCAATGATTCTTCACTGAATTAGAGTATACTTCACTAAACTAGTATAATGAGTGGATACACTAAGCGAAAGTATCTGTAGTATCTGATGTGTTCAGACAAAAGTATGTTATTTTCTTTGTTGCACTTAGTTTTATCTGAAGAAGTTTCATAGTTAGAAACTGATTAATTATTTATCTGAACAACAAATTAGAGTTTTTAGCGCACTGTGAATACCCTAGACGTACCCACATTTAATACTTGTCTGAAAAACATTTTCAGGGGATCGAGAAAAAATTGTATGTTTTTTTTTTTAATTTGTCGTTCAAGTATAATTGAATGGTTTCCTTATTCTATCGAAAATTCCAGACTTAAAGTTCGGCCTTTTGACATCGTACACTTGTTGAATTTGTTGACTTTTGTTGTGCTATTTGGTTTCGCTTTAAGAGTATTTTATTTTTGCATTGCATTAATTTTCTGTACTATATCTTCTATTTATTATTTATACCATATTTCTTGTACATGTAATGACAGTCCCACCTTTTTTTGCAATTGCTAAAAACATTTATTATAGATAATTATAATACTATTAATAATACATTTGATGTTCGATATCAAAACATTTATTCTTAACATTTAACAATACCAACAGTTGAATACCAACAACATATTATTTTATGAAATTTACTAATAAAATTGTTAAGAACTAGTGATGAAGATGGGGAATATTGGCAGGAACACAAAAGTTGTCCTTCTCAGAAGCAAGAGAGAAAGGAGGTTTCATTGAGTTTTCTACCTTAGCATCCTCCTACCCTTTCCATCCCTCAATGCTACCTGTCGCGTACGAAGGCCCCCCCCCCCCCCCACTACCTTCCGCTGTGCGAATGAACTCAGGGGGGTTCAGGTACTGTGCGCAGGGAAAACTTTACAGAAAAACGTTGCTCGTTTAGGAGAGCGGGCCGCGAAAACAGGTGGCGTTTCTCCATCCTCATCGTTTACTGGATTTTCCACACGAAATTTTTAGAATCTTGACGTTGACAATATCTGTTGATTACTGTCTTTCGAGCATCGCAAGATATTTCAAATATTGTCTGATTACTTAAAATTCTCCACCAATGGACTCTTAAATAGGTATATGGAAGTGAAAGGGCTTACATCATCCCACTTTGAAAGTGGAGAAGCACGTGTGTATTAATACGTAAAGTTCCTTAAGTAACATTGCATGTTACTCATATTATTAACACGACTGACACCATTTGTTCTTTGATTAATAATGCCTGATATCGGAAGATTATAACAACTTGTAGTTTACATGCTGTTTCTGGTAAACAGCCTACATTACGTTGATGAACAAAAGATGTTGAACGATTTGATGACATAGTAAAATCAGCGAATACTTACATGGTGTTCCTTAATATTTCCAAACTATACGGAAATGTAAGTAATAATTTCAGAACATATTAATACAATAGATGAGTATTTTTGCAGTCATATTCACGTTTTAAATACTGAATTTGACATAAAACCACCTACATATTTCACTATTTTCTCAGTGTTTCACATCCATAACGAGCGAATCAAAATGAGACAATCGGAATATAATAAAAAAGCCATAAACACTTTGTACCTCGTACCAGGAGCAGATTTTAATGAAATGTAATTTTTTTCACTTCAGAACAATGCCGTTTAGAATTATCATCTATCATGATATATTAGGACAAAAGGAAATGACCAATTTTTATAGGACATTTTTGGCATTTTTCGTCGATTTCGAATAATAAGTCATTTTTTCCCTTTTCCCTTAATTTTAATGCATTTTTCGCTGATTTCATCAATTTTATATCATTTTTATGGTACTTGCTTCAAATAATATTAACGAGATGCTCCACAGAATTCCTGAGTAGCCTACTTCATTTCTTTGCTCACTTATTGTAATGCCAACTGTTGTATGTGACGCAAATCATCGCCAATGTCGGTTCAGCCTATTAGCCGGAAACTAAAGACAGATTTCTGGTAAAGAACAATCGAAACCGAAACATTGAAATTTGGTTCACTTGAACGAATAGAAGAAGTCTCGATTACATCCGTAATATATCGATCAGCAGAGTGTTCATCCGAACTGTTTCATAAACTTTTTGCGTAATTTTCTTTGTCTTCTACGGAATTTTTAAAACATTTTAAAAGCATTTTATTGATCACTTTTGGCGATATTTTAGGTCATGAAGATCCACTCTCAATCCTAACTATTGGCCTACAGAATTTTAAAATTTCTAATTTCTTTGCTCTGAGCTAGCTTTTCGGACTTCCAACATACTCTTGCTCTATCGCTGCCGAAGTAAAAATTTCCAATTTCTCCGTTTCTGAAAGATAGAACTAAAATATTACTTTAAGAATAATATAAATACTAAGCTCTTCTTTTCAGAAATTTTCGTTGGAAAATGTGAAACCATTTTTAGAAAATACGTTTAAGCTCTAGTGTAAATGCGAAATTTCAAGCTCTCTTTCACAAATCTTGAGTGTTTTTGAAAAACTTTATTTTGAAGACTTATCAATCACATTTACTTACGAAAGCAATAATGTATTCCTATTGTGAACATTAATGGCGTGAGAGATATTTCAAAAAATTATATTTTGTGCAATTTGTAAAAAAAAAAATACAGCAAACTGAATTTTATGTAATTTTAAAAAGTGGCAATTATCACTATCCGTCCGAAATATTTTAAGAAAAAATTGAGCCGTTTATATGAAAATGGCGTTTGAAAATTTATTATAATGCAGAATTTTGAGCTTGTTTTCATTGACCATTTTTGAGTATGCGTGTCACCTTTTAAGACATCATTTGAAGCACGCGTACTTGTAAATACAATAATTTGAACAAATCGCCCGATAATGAAAATATAACGTTTTAACGACATCAGAAGGTAGAAAAATAATTACATTTTTCGTATTTTTTTAAAATAGGGCGAAATGTCGTTTATGCTATTTGATAGGGTTTATTCAGACAATCCCTAAGAAAAGTGTGAAGAACTATGGTTTTCTCGCCTGTATTTTCAGGCAAAATTACGCGAAAAGTACTCAAATTTTAAAAACATTTGTAAATTTGATGTTCTGCATGGTAGAAAATGTTTTAATGTGGGTATAAATTAGTTCAAAATTAGTACAAAATTATGGTATGTTTGATTTTTGTTTAACGCATTTTTCTTGTGTGGGTATGCCAACTTAACGATAACTGGCACACCCACTCTTAAACGCTGTGTATTTTGATGTTGTGCATCGGTTTAAAATTTTTTAGGTGGGTATAAATTAGTTCAAAATTAGAAGAAAATTGTGGTATAGTCCTTTTTATTTTTGGATAATGGTTGTGCTAACTTTACGGAGATGCGGAGGACGGCCAGCGTCGCCCGACCGTTCTAGTAACGTTTTACAGCAGCCTTCTGCGCCTCGGCTTGCGGCCGAGGACAGCCGAGCGGCGCTGAACCCGCACGAGATGACTCCTCGCCGAAGGGCCTGTCGACAGCTGGGCTGGTCATCTAAGCGAACAGGTTTTTATGCACTGAGCAGCTCATTAAAGGTTGATTACAAAGTTAGGAGTGATTCTTAAACATTCCAGGGTGGAACAAATGAAGGAGAATTACATGGTAATGACAGTATTGTCTTTTTTGAAATGAAGTTTAATGTTTCTCTGCATTACATTCTGTCTTTTCAATAGATGTGCATGATACCAGGAGCCCATTCACGAGATACATATCCGTACGCCGTAAGGCACCCCTCGCACTTGTACTTTATTGGGGGGCAAGCCCGCAGGGTACAAGTACCCCCCTTGGACCAATATCCCGATCTCGCCGGAACGCAGTTTGCCCTCTCGCAACCTCCTCATTAATGCCTGGGTCTAAGGCCGCCCTGCCAGCTCAGAGCTACTAGTCATCCGGACTAGTACCGGAGTCAATATCGCCTATACGACGACGCGCCACTTACATGCTCCCGCACGCCAAGTCCCTCCTCTATTCCCAGAGTATTGGACCCTTGCCACGACGAAAACCAAGAGCCCAACTGGGGACCACCTGAACTAAGGTCCGGGCGGCTCGGGGCTCCCATCCCGTCTCCCCACTGCCTGCTCCTTCAGGCTATCGATGTGGGTTGGGCCGTAACCAAGGCAACCCGACGGTAGGTAATTTCCCGCCGGACTTCTATGTGTGGATTCCGGAGTACCTTAGGTCTCCTTCACCCAATCCTGCCTTAAGGTCGACGGGCCAGGGGCCCAACTGGTGAGTTGCCAGGTTGAACCGACAACCAGGAGCTTACTCACTGCCTCCACCTTGAGGCTAACGGCGTGAGTGCCATCGTGAAACTGAGGGCACGGGCGATCGTCTCCAACTCTTCACCAGAGATCCTGCTCACCTACGTGCTCACGATCCCCCCTGCGGGGGGGCTGTATCGCCAGGGATACAGAATGTGTGTGACTGAACGGTGCAGCCCCCTGGAAGCAACGGCAGCAGAAACCGCCGCCGCAACCCCCTCTCCCCCCTTGGGAGGAGAGGATTAGCTGCCGACTGCTCCAACCCCGGTCTGGCACTTTCCGGGGCTGGTGTGGTGGGGCGCGCGGGCAGTGTTTTTGGAGCAGCGGGGTCTGGCACGGTGATGGCGTGGAGTGGCGTGTTGTGCCGTGGCGTGTTGTGTGAAAAGTGAATTGCCCTCAGCTTCAGTTGCCACGGTCTTGTCAGTCGCTGCATGCGGACCAGTGCACGGTGTGAGAAAACGTGGAGCGGGAACTTTTTTACATAGTATCATTTTCATGTGCCACATTGACCCCCTTCTCCATCTACTGATGGAGATAAAGTATTATCAGAAATGAGTGTAAATTGATGTGAAAAGTCAGGAAGTGTAATTTGCTCTTTAATTTTTGTTTGGAAATTCAAGAATGCTTTGAAGTGTTTTGAAAAGAGTTCATCTTTCGTTTTGTGAAATTTGATAATCATTAATTTCCCTTTCGAAGTAGAAGTGCTTGTCTCTATACGTTTCCCTGTTCATTATAAGAGTTTGAAAATTGTTAGAAGTTTTTCCATTCTTTGACAGTTAGATTACAGTATTAATATATCTATTTATAATATAGATTTATAAATATCTATTTATATATAGATGTATTGATTGCAAAAACATACAGTTAGGAACAGTTTATCCTGGAAAGACTGGATCCAACACCTACCACTTTTGAATTGTTAGTTAGATTTTCACAAAATGCTCCTTAAAAGTGACATCATTGTACCAGTTTATTTTAAAAATAAAATAAAACTGATTTTTTAAATGGGTCATTTCAACTTACCGGATTCTGGCTAAAATAGACGTCAAGAAACTTATGAATATCGGATGCCAACATCTCTTCTACTATCCAGGAATACCTGTCAAACGCTGACTTGACTAAATTGGACAGATAGCTGTTGCCCATCTGGTGACGGTGTTTTATAACCTCCTGCATATAATATGAATATAAATTATAAATACATTATATCTTTATAATCTTTGATAAGAAATAAATTTAGTTCCTTTGATGGATTGGAATTACATTTATTATCATTAATAATTTTTCATTTTCATTTAATTGAAAATGCAAGGTCATAAAACATGAAAATGATAGTGAAAATAGAACACGTTTACTCGAGATAAGCAGTGTGTTGTTACAGACAAAATCATCGGTGAACATACATCTTATTGATAAGAATGCCCCTATTGAATGGATTTGGGCATCAATTGAACCGTGTTCTGCATCAATTGACCAAGCGCAAAAACTTGATTTTGAGATATTATCACAAACGTGAAAAATTCTGGATCTGTCCCAAATTTTGTTTTGTAAACGCCAAATAATCAAAGTGATATAAATAAAGTACATGTTTGTTCACACATGCCAAAGCTTTATTCTTAAGAAATATATTAAACACATTAAACATTGTAAATCTAGGCACATCCTGTTTCATTATGCAAATTTGGTATGCCCTACCATTTTATTCAAAACAAAATGTATGTAGTCTCTCTGTAATACGTTGCTTGAAACATTCAGATGCAAGTGGTCACTACGGGAGTTGCGCAGCCTAGCCCCGACGCCTCCGCCGCTTCTTGGCCATCTGTTGGTACCGAGTCGAGCCTCGCGCCTGTAAAATGTGTTCGCACTCGTGTCTCTCAGACCACGCGCTTGTCATAGCTCCTTGGAGTTACGCCATTTAATGGTAACTACTTCAATCAGTTGCTTATGCACTTCAGTTTTTTATACTGTTAAGCCATGTTCTCATCTCTGTACGACTCACATGACCTGTACAGTTAGCCGTGTGTGAGTATTCACAGACTTATTTCAATGTGGCGTCATCCAAGTTCACCCACATGCTAATTCTAAAAAAACGTATATATTACAAACTGTGTTTATAAGACGTGTACATTTCAAACTGTGCATTATTATTTTGAATGTTTTAATTGACTGCATTGACTTAAAACGTTCGTTATATCCTACGTAATTATCTTTTATGCAAGTGCTTACAATTGGGCCATGTGAGAATCAGTTTCGCGAGTACATTATTTTAACTTATGTTTTGTGACCAAATACTTCATTCTGTGCGCAGTATGCAGAAGTACGGCTGCCAGTGTGTGTGTGTGTGTGTGTGTGTGTGTGTGTGTGTGTGTGTGTGCAGCTAGTCATATGTGTGTTACAATGCCAACCGTACCTAGCAGTTCGTTCTAAGCAACCCGCTCAAAGTCACCACTGATGTGACAATGTCTCATCACAGGTCACGTAACTCTAATTGCATGTTTCATTCATGATAGATCATCAAAAGTCTTGAAGTTGATATCTTTCATTCAATCAACAGACGTCAATTGCTCACAGTGTGGTCACTATCATTACATGCATTATAGGAGAACAATTCATCTATCTCTTTAATTTCCAACACCGAATTAATTTTTTTATGTACAGAATATTTACTGCATGATTTTCTCTTGTAAGAAAGTATTAATCATATTTGTCTGTAACTCATAATTAATGTTAAATTATATTTCTTTAACTACCACACACTCACTGAATTCTCAGTTAATGGTAATCACCCAGTTTCAGGAAAGAGGTTAAAATACTTACATGTGTTTCTCTCATTGCTACGTGTACATTCACCCGTATTATTTTGAGATCATGAGTCACTTCTATTTTGAGTTCCATGGTTAATTTTTCGATTCCAAACCTGATGATAAAATCATAAATTAGAAAATTGTATTTTATTAAACAATTTTAGTTTTGTGCATACTCACGTGTATATGCAAATATTTGAAATATGATGTGCGCAATTATTGTACGTAGATATATAATTATTAAATCAAATGACGGGGGAAGGGTAGGGGATTCTACACAGTAAAGTAAAATCAGTGGCTGTAAATGGAACTATTAAAGTTATGGGAAGTAATATTTTCATCCTCATTTTTATAATTTTCTTTTCGAAAAGTTTACAAGACTGCACACCGCATTCAGATTCTAGCGTACTGTTTTTCTCCAAATTCAAGAACTTTGCAGAAAATATGGAGGAAAATTATAAATACATAAATATTAAATAAAAAACCTCTTTGGTATTTGGTTAATGAAAGAGATTAATAAAAATGTAAAACTCCTATAGAATCCCGTTTAATGGTTATTCACGAAATAAGTATCGTAAGACATATTTTTACAATACAAAATTGTAGAATTATGAAAAGAGGTCGGTAGGCCAGTTTGATATCCAATCGATCATTATCTTCATTATTACTAGCAGTGGTAGCTTAGTGCCCTCGGATAGCTCATGGTCAGCGTTCTTGCTTTCCATGACGCGACCACGGGTTCGATTCCCGTTCAGGTAAGATTACAGTGTACGTTTTCCTTGCAATGTCACCAGTATATCTTGTGTAACGAGAAGAAAACTCATTTCTCAGGTTGAGGAGACAAGAATACGGTGTAGGGATGCCTACGTGCAAACCAGATGTACCCTGTAACCCATGGCTGCAAGGCCTGGGTCATCGCTGGTAGACCCAGACTTTGTCAGAGGTTGTTGCGCCGAAAGACAGACAGTAGCTTAGTAGAAGTTGCAGCAACTTACTATAAATGACACTATACAAGGCACTTGATAAATCCCGAATACCTCGGACTCCTGACTTTAAGGCGTTACAATACGTGTATCGTCCAATGACAAGCTTCCGCGGCCGCCGCGCCGAAAACTGCGCCCATTTCGACCATCTTGTCGTGGACTCAATCAAGGCTGATCCACGCAGCAGTTTCTGTATGGATGCGACCGAGTATGATTGGTTGTTGGTTGAACCAGCCGGACCATCAGGCCGGCAACCGTCAGTCGCGGGGGGGGGGGCTGCATCGGACGCCACGGCGCGAAATCGGACGGCAAGGAACGGTCCGTGATCGGGTGGTAAGGTGCGGTCCGTAGAAGTTGCCATGGAAATTGCCGAACATCCCCCAAACATCAACGGCGACGCGAGGTTGCGCCTCTCTGCGCTTGGCAGCCTATACTACGGGCTGACTCGCCAGTACCCGCCCAGCAAGATCGTTGCAGGTAATGCCCTCCGACCCGGATTGTTGTTGTTATTATTATAATAATTTATTATTTGCTATAATTCCAATTCCAAATTATAATTACGTAGAAGTTGCCGGAAGTTTTTAACCAACATTACGAGAAAATATGTGATGTTGTTGCACCACTAGTTTATAGCTAAACTCGTTGTTTCCAAGAACTTTCAGGCTGGCAATAATTTCCACATTTAAGGAAATAAAGCCGTACTCAGTGGCGTAAAAATTAGGCTGCAAGGTGGAGCCTACCCAAACAATTAATGAAAAACAAAAACTGTTTTCATTAAATCGTAATGTGCTTATTGATAATTTTTCAATTCACGATTACCACGTTTCACGTAAGTTTTGTGTCTCGAACTTCCCGCTTAGTTGCGAACTTACCCGTCATTGGAGGAAGGCTCTGGCATTTAGAGCCCACAACGCATGCGCAGTTCGTGTGCTCGCGAGACGCAGATATGCTGTTTCTACAGTCGGCTACATCGAGCTGAAGGCCGGCCTTCGGGAATCCTCGAGTTCCTTCGTTGGTATTGGAATGTGGTGGGCCTACACTCCAATACCAACACAACAGGCGCGCAACACTTACACATAAACTCAGTTTACCGGAATGACTAACCTCTTGTTGAAACCGAAGACTTAGGAAGAAGTAACACAAACAGTGGACTACTAGAATTTTATTATTATTATTATTATTATTATTATTATTATTATTATTATTATTATTATTTGGGGAAAATGTTATTTTATGTTAATGTGTTAGAATGCCTTAACTTGTTTTGCAGATTTTAAATACGTCAGTGTTACTATGATTTGATATTGTTTCTGTGTGGTATCTGTGTAAAACTTTTGAGAACAAAATAATAATAATATTACTAATAGTAATAATAATGAACGGCGAGACATTAGACAATAATTGTCATTTTGGGATATTGCAATAAATAAAAAGTAAATCAGCTCTAGAGCCTACCCAGAAAAATACCTGGCTACGCCACTGGCCGTACTGCACGCTTTTGAAATCTCCTGTGTATCTCTGTGTGTAATTTAAATATTTCTTTTCTTTCCTATGTTTAATAGCTACATCTAAATTCTGAACAAAATTGAAGTTTCTCCATAGCAAACAATGTGATAATTTTTTAATGATATTTCGATGTTAATACTTAATGAAATAAAAATGATTACTTACTTCAAATGGCCCCGAGATGCAGTGGATTTTGTTTCCGAATAGTCATCGGAATGGTCTTTGACTTCATAACCCATACTACCGTTTAAAACTGGCGCTGTGATTTGGTAGCTGAGCATGAGTGTAGTTGGGCTAACTGATTCCGGTGGATATTTCGCCACAAGGAATTTGCCGAGCCCTCTCACACGGCAGTCAATTACGTGGGATTGGGCGCCGTATCCAAAGTCAGTGTGCAAAGTCGTCACCGTCTCGAAGGGGTCCAGCACGGGGATGTCAAGCAGGGGGAAACCCTACAAAAAGAAACTGGTTGTAATTCTTTATGAGAATACACTTTGAAAGTAATGTAGAGAATAGCTGAATTCTTGCGATTACGTTACGCAGAAGGAAGTGCTGTAGGAATGTTAGGACAGAAAATACTGCATATTCATGAACATACATTGTTTTATGTTCACCAAGATCTTTAAGGCCGGTAACTATACACAACACAGTTTTTGTTCAGGTTGGACGTACAGAAAACGGGGAGTCTAGACTGTACTATCTCTGCTTGACAACTTTTGAGCATGTTCTTAATTTTCCATGCAGAAAGCTAACAGTCTGACTGAAGCGTCTCTAGCGGCAAAGCGCCACTAACGGCATCATTGGATTTGTTTACCTGACGCGACGGTAATCGGCCAAAATGTACAGAACGTACAGAATGTATGAAAAACAATTTCCAAGTAATAATGAGAACGCCCTCACCTCTGTAATGTTTTCTGTAAATATCATAAAAAAGTACATTGAATGCTTACAATTGATGAACACAAACAATCGTTTCAACGATCACAAAACATGAAGTTCTCTAAGCAAGGCCAACTGCTAATGCATTTCCCGCGAATTCGTGAAGATACGCATGATGCCATCTTTCCGTTTCCTTTCTCGCAGTGCATTTCAAACAACGCAAATTTCGTAGCTTTTAACATTCCCGTATACGTACGTATGTCCCGTATACGTCCGTCCGACGCCGCCTTAAAGTAGCACTGTCCGTGCGGGCGGGGAGGTTTGGGTGCTCCAATGAGGCTGAGGGCTCATGCAGCGGTAGCACGGCTAATGAATAGCGTGCTACTGGTAGGGTCACCCATGCTGTACAGGTTTCAGCAGAGGAGTCAGACAAAGTGGCATCCTACATCGCCCCGTCACACCAATCCTCTTCCTTGTTTCCTGTCACACCTATCCCTATGCTCCTCCCTCCGCAACTAGCTGTTCCTTTTCCGGATGAGGTATTTCTTCCACTTACTTGTACCTCATCCGTCTCTCTGTTGTCTTTACTACTGGCTGCTCTAGGTCCCTTGTGTTTTTCGACCCCGACGCTATTAGGTTTCGAGGGCTACGGAGTCATTCACTTTTTCGCCTTCACTTTTCTTTTTCTTTCTTTCCAACTTCTCTTTCTTTTCATAGGGGAGGGGGGCTTCAAAGCCAGGTAAAGGCAATCTTCCTATGGCATGGGAAGCCAGAAGCAAAATCCCTTGGTCCTCCTGTACGGGGGTTGAGGCGATGAGCCTGCACCTCATCACTCGGAAAAAACTACACCTGCAAAATTTTTCAGTAAAGCTTCGGAATATGGCTAACACAATATAGGACGACTTTGGGCAAGGAAAAGGACTATGAGAATTGGAACTTGGAATATTCAAGGGCTATCAACCAAAGAGATAGAAGTATTCAAAGAAATTGATAAGAATCGTATGGATATTGTAGCATTTTCAGAAACAATGGTGTTATTGATGATGTCTTGAAATGAAATTCAAAACTGCTTCTTGTTGATCTTTTTATTGTTAGATGTTCTTTTTTACATTGAAATGTACTTGTCGACAGATACAGTCCGAACTCAGAACAAACGATACTCGCCAAAGATGGCGCTGTTGGATAAGTTTCCAGTATTACCAACATAAAGAACAAAAATGCTCTATGATTACTAACATATTCTGGCCCTCCTTGAAAGGTGCGCTTTCAAAACCAAAAAAATTACCTTTAATAGAATGATTTAATACAATGATTTAATATTCGTCGTGAATAAAATCTTAATTGTCAATTGGCAGTAGACACAGCTTTTTGACGCTCCTTGTGAAGACACCTTCAGGGTTTTTTACTGTGAATACTCGAATTTCACCGTCTTGTCCGGGATGTAGTTTGATTACTCGTCCTCGTGACCACCTCAAAGGCGGTACTCCTTCTTCAATAAGAAGAACCAAATTGCCTAACTCGACGCGTTGATCTGTCGTATTCCATTTCGTTCTTCGCTGCAGCTCCTGCAGATACTCTCGCTGCCATCGCTGCCACAGGATCTGACGAACCTTTTTCAGGTGCTGCCACCTTGACAAATGATTGTCGGGTTCTTGGATAGGACTTGACTGCATGGGTTGAACTAGTGAGTCTCCAATTAGGAAATGGGCGGGAGTGAGGACACTCAAATCATTAGGATCGCTAATGAGTGGGGTCAGGTGTCGCGAATTCAGGATTGCCTCAATGTCGCAAAGCAAAGTAGATAGTTCTTCGAAGGTGAATATGCGTCCCTGAGACACTGTGTACAAATGTCGCTTCATTATTTTTACCGCAGCCTCCCACAATCCTCCAAAATGTGGCGATCGAGGAGGAATGAATTGCCAGGATATATGTTGTTCTGCTAAGAGTGAAGCGATGTCTGATGACTCCCTTGTGAGGAATGAATTCATCTCCTTTAACGCATTCGCAGTGCCAACAAAATTTCTTCCATTGTCAGAAAACATCTGCGAGCAGATTCCTCTACGTGCGGTAAATCGCTGTAAGGCTGCCAAAAAGGCTTCAGTGGTTAGGTCCGAGACAAGCTCTAGGTGCACAGCCTTTGTGCTGAAGCAAGTGAAAACTGCTACGTAACATTTGAAAATCTGAAGCCTGCCTCTCCGCTTACTCTCTCGAAGTTGAAACGGGCCGGCGTAATCCACCCCTGTTACAGTAAAAGGTCTGGTGACCTTCGTGACCCTTTCTTTTGGTAAATCGCCCATACGAACTTCCGGAATGGAAGGGTTGAAACAAAAACCAGTTCAAACATTTCGAACAATTTTCTGAGCTTCTCTTCGACCAGCAATCGGCCCATACCTCTGACGAATGGCATGCAAAAGTTGCTCGGTGGACAATGGTGCAGTCGAACGTGCTCTCTTCTCATAATTGATGTTGTGAATATGATGGTTGGCTGGCAAAATGATAGGATATTTCTGCTCTTCGTGGAGTGATGAATATTTCAATCTTCCGCCGACTCGTATCAATCCGTCTTCATCGACGAAGGCATCGAGTGATTTAGTGGACTGCCCTTAGGTTGCTTTTCTTTCTTTATCAATTTCTTTCGAAATGAGGATAATGCTTCCATCTGAGTCCATCGGATGATGCTAGTTTCTGCTTGACGCAGTTCCTCGGGCTTTAAGTAGCCAGTCATTGTTTCTTTCGGTGCCATCTTTCCAGTCTTCACATGTTATTCTGGATTGGATATTTCCAAGATACCTATGCCAGTAAGCAATCAACCGACGTAATTTTGGGAAGGAGGTATATTTATGCAAAATTCGGGAAGTATTCATTATGGTTAGGGTCGTCTTTAAATTCTTCAGCTCTGGCAAATCAGTTTCTGGTTCCATTGAAGAACTTGGACGTGGTGTTGCTGTAGCTAGCCACTCAGGTCCGGACCACCAAAGCTCCCTGTGTTCAATCTCTTCTGGCGAAATTCCACGAGATATAAGGTCTGCTGGGGTTGTCTTTCGAAGGGACGTGGTCCCATGTGGCATGCTCAGTTGCATCCTGAATTTTGGTAACTCTATTCGCAAACGTATGACTTCCAGTAGTCGGGGTTCAGTCTTGATCCAACCCAACACTATTGTGCTATCACTCCAAAGGAAGATACCTTTTATTCGATGTGAGATAGCGTCCATTACCTCTCTCAGAAGTTTTGCGAGAAGAAGTGCTCCTTCTAATCTAATCGAGGTAAATATATAGTTCTGTTGGGAGCGACTGCCGATTTTGAACTAATCAATTTGGAGGTAACAACTCCATCATGATTTTTTGCTAACTGCGTAAATGCAAGCTGCAAATGCTTTCTCAGAAGCATCTCAGAATCCGTGGACATCGACCTGAATTCTTGGTTATGTGGATTCATATTTCGAGTAATTGTCAGCTTGTTTAACAGTGCCAATGAAGCGTAATACTCGTCCCAAATGTCGAGCTGCTTTTGGTTGAGTGGTTCGTCCCAGTCGAATCCATCTACCCATAATCGGTGCATTATTAATCTTCCCTGTGATGAGAACTGGACTTATAATACCAAGCGGGTCGAAACACTTGAGAAATTTTGGATAAAACATCTCGTTTTGTGATTGCTGGTTTCTGTGATAAGGTGACTTGAACTTGCAAAGTGTCTCGCTGAGAATCCCAGGCAAGTCCCAATGTCTTACAGGCTTCTGCTTTGTCCAGTATCATCAAGTCGTGGGTGTTTTGTTGAATTTTTAAGTTTTGTAGAATCCGTTTGTCATTGGACCTCCATTTCCGTAGTACCATGTTTCCTCTCGCGAGTAACTGTAACAGCTCTTCTGCATCTGCATCACAATGTCTATGGTCTTGCCACCCGTGATACAATCATCCATGTAAAAGTCCTGATGTATCGCCTTTGCTGCTAAAGGATACTGCTGATCGTATACAGTTGCAAGTTCTCGCAGACATCTCATCGCATGAAACGGAGCAGAAACCGTGCCATAAGTAACCGTATTTAATTGATATATTTTTATGGGCATATGAGCGTCTCTTCTCCACAAAATCTGTTGCAGTGATCTGTCTTCAGGATGTACTGTAATCTGCCTGAACATCTTCTCGATATCTGCTGTGATGACATATTGGTGAGTACGAAATCGAATCATGATATTGACTAACTTCGCTTGCAAATTTGGACCAGTCATTAATTTATTGTTCAATGATTTTCCGTTTGTGGTTGCCGCAGACGCATCAAACACTACTCTCAGCTTCGTGCTGCTGCTGTCCGGACGTAAAACTGCGTGATGAGGTATGAAATAAGCCTCTCCTGTTTCCAGTGGTTGTGTCTTCGATAAGCGACATGTGACCGAGCTGCTCATATGTATCCATAAACTCGCAATATGCTTGTTTCAGAGTTGGCTGTCTGATAAATCTTCGCTCGAGTCCTTCAAGTCTCCTCTTGGCTTGTTTTTTGGATTCACCCAGAACAACCTCAGGTCGTGTTGGCAACCTGACAATGAATCTACCTGTTGAATCTCTGGTTGTGGTATCTGCAAACAGTTTCTCACAAAGTTGTTCTTCTTTTGTCTGATATTTTATTTCTGGTATAGCCTCTTGTTTCCAGAACCTTTCTAGTGCTGTGACAATTGATAATTGGTGACTGTTAGACACGTGGCTTTTCCATTTCCTTTACTCTGTACTTCACCTCCAAGAATCCACCCCAATTGCGTGTCTTGTAGAGCTGGCTGACCATCGATGTGATTCTTAGGTTCGCCAACAACGATTTTCCAGTAAATCCCTGCTCCAAGCAGTAAGTCCATATCTCCTGGCTCATTGAAAGATGGGTCTGCAAGATTGATATGACCTTGGCACAAGTACTTCGCCCACGTTGACCTTTGATTGAGGTAATTGCTCCGTTATCGATGGTACCACAAGACATTCCAATTCTATCTCGAACTGGTTCTGCATTGAGGAAATGCGTATTTGGTCGACTCCTTTCGCTTCCCCTTGGTCACAATTAACTCCGCTGAACTGTAGCTTCTGATTTGTGTGTTTTAATTTAAGCCTTTTGCTTAAATTTGTGGTTATCAAATTTAACTGTGCTCCTGGGTCCAATAACGCTCGACATTTGACTTTCTTCCCTGATTGTCTTCTACGTAGACGAGTGCGGTCGAAAGTAAAATTTGAGATTTTGTCTTTCTGGCCAAAGCTACATTTAGTCGTTGGGATGCTGGAGTGCTCCCAGAGTTTTGTACTTTGAGAGTTGTCTCCGAAACTGCTTGGTTTCTCCGCGTTGCTCAAAGTATAACCATCTTTGTGAAGTAAAGTGTTGTGTGGCATGTCGCACTTCCTACATTTTGATGATCGACAATCCTTGAAAAATGCCCATACTTCAAACAGTTTACACAACATTTCTTTTCCATAAGTAGTTTTCTTCTGTTATCTGGCGATAGTTTCAATAACGCCTCGCAGTTGAAAGGAAGATGATTCCATTTCCACACAAAATGCAGTTGGACGATGTATCATCATGACTAGCCTTTTATTTTGCGCTCTATCCTTTTGATAGGATATCTTCAAATTTGTAGATTTGGGTCTGTTTTGTTGTAGTAACATCAATGACTGACATCGCTCTGCCAGAAACTTTGTGAAATCAGTTAACGTTGGCATATTTTCTGGTGTACGATTCTTGTTTCTCTCTTGCCATCGCGTTGCTCCGCATAGTCGAGCTTCTTCTTAGCTAAATGTATAGTAATGAGTCCCAGTAATCTACAGGCTGATTCAGAGATTTCAAGGCTGATATGTTTGTCTGAATGTGCCAGTTCAATTTTCTCATCGAATCGGCCTTGTTGTCTTTGCTAATGTCGGGAAAACTTCAAGAGTTCTTCCATGTGTGTCTCAATTATCATTATCTGGTTGTTCATATGTGGCTTTTAGAAGATTCCACGCATTTATGTAATTTTCATTGCTGATGTGAATCCTTCGATTACACTTAGTGCTTCTCCTTTCAAATACTCCGACGAGGTACTGATGTTTTTGTACGTTGGGTATACTTTCATCGTTGTGAATTGTGGTTTCAAATGTTTTTGAAGAAACAACCATTTTCCATAATCACCGCTGAATTCTGAAGTTTTATTTCTGGTAGCTTCGGAGCATTCCTATTGGCTAAATAACTGAGGATTATTTTGATTTGGAAGATCGGCTTGATTGTCAGTAGCAGGTTTTGGCTCCGTTGCCAATCGATGATGGTGAAAGCTTCGTAGTTACTTCGAAGTACTGCCTTTCAAATAAAGCACGTTCACCCTCGCATTTCCAATGAAATGCCGGTATTGCACTTTCATTTTCGGGTGTATATCCTCCGATCTCCTGCTGAATAATCTTCGAAATTCTTCCATGATTCTCCAATCTTCTCTAACTTCACTTTTGCTTCGGCCGCTGTAGTGGCTTCGGTGATAGAATTGGCAGTTCTGGTCAAGAAACTCTTTACTCGTGCACGACTTTGCTTCAATTTGGCTAATTGCGACATCCTGAATTGCGAATAGGTTTGGAACGTTATGAGTTAATAGTTTTCGGTGTTGATGAAAACAATATTTAAAAATGAATCAATGTTTTTGACTTGAACAATGTGTGAATGTGAAAGTTCACTTGAATGTTTTTTAACTTTACTTAGGTTAGGATGAAATAGGAATTCGAAAGAATGATTTTCTGGCGAGTCACTAACCTGAACTTCTGTCAATGTTCTCTGCCACGTCGCTGTCCGATGTCTGCGTTTTTGATCGCGACTTGATGTTTTGACCTTTATGAAATGTTCAATACTCTCAGGCGTCGAGAGCCCCACGTTGGGCGCCAAAATTGTTATTGATGATGTCTGAATGAAATTCAAAACTGCTTCTTGTTGATCTTTTTATTGTTAGATGTTCTTTTTTACATTGAAATGTACTTGACGACAGATACAGTCCGAACTCAGAACAAACGATACTCGCCAAAGATGGCGCTGTTGGATAAGTTTCCAGTATTACCAACATAAAGAACAAAAATGCTCTATGATTACTAACACAATGGAAAAAGGTAAAGGTTCAGAACAGAAGGGGGGATATGTATATCTATTCAGGAGTGCCAAAGGATTAGAGAGGTCGTAGTGGTTTATCATTGGCAATAAGGCAAAAATACAGAAACAATATAAAATCTTGGGAGCAAGTAAATGATCGAATTCTGCAAGTTGAAATGGAACTTTACAGTTACACAGTTGTATTAATTGCTGTATACGCCCCTAATGACGATGACATTTCAAGTGTTAAAGATGATTTTCGATGAATTGACGACGTTGCTTGGAACAATCAGTAAACGTAAGGAATTAATTTTACTAGGGGGCTTCAATGGTAGAAGTGGCTGTGAAGTGAATGACCTGGCGAAAACAGATTAAACGATAACGGAGAGCGCCTAATTGAGCTGTGTCGTCAAAACGCTTTGAAAATGACAAATGGATGGTATAAACATAAAGACATATATCAGTACACGTGGATTCAAACATACTCGGAAATTGAGATCAATTATCGACTATGTTATATGAAACAGTGCCACAAAATAAAAGGTCAACGATGTACGAGTAAAGAGAGGTGTAGAGTGCTATTCAGACCATTATGCCTTGTTTTCTCAAATGTACACTGTAAGAAATTACATTAAATTAAATGTAGTTTAATGCACTTTTTTCACATTGAATTTAATGTACCGTGTACATTAAACGATATTAATGTACATGTACATTAAATATAATGTTTAAATTAAAATCAATGTAGATTTAATGTATTGCAGTACATTAAATTTAGTGTACCGTGTACGTTAAAGCTATTTTAATGTGTTTGTGGATTAAAGTTAATCTTAAAATTAAAATCAATGTAGATTTAAAGTAGGGCTACATTAAACGTAATGTACCTTGTAAATTAAATCGATATTAATGTGTTGTACATTAATTTTTAATGAATTAAAATAATTTCAACATGTATACAAAATATAAATTTTAAAATTCGTATTTACATTAAATGGTAACAAAAACAATTGTAAAAATCTTATCATAAAATTGTAGCGATGTACATAGTACGCTAATTCTTTAGTTAACAATTTTTTCAAAATTCCTCCGGAAATATTAAAATGTTTTCAAAGAATTTTCACTGTAACAATGTCAGAATTTAGTACTCTTTACGACTACGAAACATATTTCCGAGCGTATACGCGTCCAAAACAGGTGAAGAAGTAGTGACAATTATAAATAACATACATAATTCTGTAGAGTTAATACGTATTTAATATATATTACGTCTACAAGAAATATGTTCCGTAGACGTAAAGAATATATTATACATATCACAGCAGCCTAAGAACCTGCTGAAGCAATTGAATGCCGCAATAGCTCAGTGGTTAGAAGCACCTGCGCGTAAACCGGAAGTCCCGGACTTCGGATCCCGGACGGGGTGACTATTCATTGAACAAATTTAAATATTAAAATACATTGTTACTCAGTACCAAGATCAGAACTAAGTATTCTTTACATCCGCGGGCCATATTTCTGAGCGTAACGCGTCCAAAAATGTGACAATTGCATAAATCCCAACGGGCAATTTCATCAGGCCTAAGAACACTGTTCAAAGAATTAACTGTCTCGATAGGATAGTGGTTAGAGCAAGTGGGCGTAAACCAGGAGCGACGGGTTTGAATCCCGGGTCGGGGGTGACAATTATTTGAACAAATTTTAAATATTGAAGATAGTACATGTACAGTAAATTCCATGCACACACAGTAATTTCAATGTAAAAGTACATTAAAGTATCATGTACGTAAATTAAATTTAATTTACGCCTACAGTAAATTTAATGTACACGCATACAGTAAATTTAATTTACGCGTACAGTAAATTTAATGTACACGCATACAGTAAATTTAATTTACACGTACAGTAAATTTAATGTATACGCATACAGTACATTTAATTGTACACGTACATTACATTTAATGCACACGTACTTTAAAGTTACTGTACGTGTACATTAAATTTCATTTACGTACATGATACTTACTTTAATGTACTTTTACATTAAAAGTAATGCGGAAATTTCTGACATTGTACTTTCCATTGAAAACACCTTGTCGATAGCCTTATAATCAAACTTATGGCAGTGAGAGAGTAATGTCGGCAACAAGGTATAATCTTGAAGTCTGGAGGAAGATTCTACAAAGTTTTATATCAAGTGCTACTGGCTAACAAAATATTGTCGGTACAGGAAGGAACACCAGATGCAATGTATGAATCTATGAAACGGTGTATCCATCAGTCTTGCCTATGAAGCCTTGGGTGAAAAAGAGGATTGGCAAAAGATAGAAAATGTCCACAATGGTGGAACAAAACCACAGAGGTCTTCGTAGAAAAGAGAAAAACAATGTACAGAAAGTGAATATCAACAAAAGCGGATAGAGATAGAATAGAATATCAAAGAATCAGGAAAAAGACCCAAAGAGAAATCCGTAAATCTAAGAATGAATACTGGGAACAGACTTGTGAGGAAGTGGATAGATGTTTGGGAAACACGAAGTCTAACCGAGCTTGGAGAATAATAAAAGGAGAATGAGAATGGAAAACAAAGACAGGTCAGGAATAGTTTCCAATTAGTATGCGGGAATGGAGAGACTACTTCAGAGGTCTTTTAACTGAAAATAGAACACAGTTTATGCCTCTCAACAAGAGGCGCAAAGCATAGCATCTATAATACGGGTCAATCCATTTTAAGTGGTCCAGAATTTAATAAATTGGTCGCTCGACCATCTCAAAAAAAATTCATATTTTGTACGTAAATTTCCTTATGTTTTGGCTGTTCAAAACCATCTTTAACTTTTTTTATTGTACCTGGTTTACAAATTGCGGCCATTTTTGTTTCGCGCCGTGCGCCATTTTTCGCGTTCGCAGACATTTACTCTTTCCTACATTGCTCAGCTCTCGGTTGTTCTAGCACTCTAGACTAAAAAGCATTCGATTCAGCATACTCTGACCTGCAAATCGAAATATTGTTTACCTATTTTATACGTTTTTATTTGGGAAATATTTGCAACCAAATCTGTGGAACGCGAATGAACGAAATTCGATTTTCAGAGAGTAATTTTTCAAAGAAGGAATAGAATCTAAGCCTTAATTTTTTCTGTTCTTTTACACACAACAGTATAGTTACTTTTTATAAAATATCATTGGTATATAACGTACCCCTTGAAAATTACATCCTCTTGAAAATTGGAATTTTGGATTTTTTCCCAATTTTGAACTGTAATATCTCTGTTGGGGGACCAGATAAAAATTTGAAAATTGCACACATGCTAGACCGTTATCATACCAAACTTCAGTAAAAATTACAACATTTAGATTTAACTCGAAGTATTTTTAAAAAAATTCAAAACTTACGAAAAAAAAGGCTTCATTTCCCCATTGAGGATACTTAGTGTCAAGTAGTAATCACATTATTTTGAAGCTATTTTGAACTAAAATCTACATTGAATTAAAATAATTAATTATACTTAATAATTAATATACATAAAAGTGGCCTAAATATATAATTTGCAATACTACGTATACTTTACTCTAAAACAAGCTTACAATTTGACATCTACCTCCGTAATTGAACAATGGTTATCTTGATTTGAAATCTGAACCGCTTAAAACAAAAAGTATTTATAAAATACAACAAATAAATGAATTCAGCGTTATGTTTATGTTTTTGCGTTTAAATTTGCCATTCTCCTTACTATTTCTGAAGGTTTCTGCAGAGATACGAACAGTCGCATAATACGGCTTAGATGCAATGATCGCAACTGAATTTTAGAATAACATGATGGACACAATCATTTCCCTGGTATAAGATTGTCCGAAAAAGCTTTTTTTCTTGTTAGGTGTGCAAACGTTGTGGGAGTCAAAGTTATTTCTCTCAAAGCTTTTGATAAAACTTTTTATGATTTTTGTAAGGATTTAAAAAGATTGGCCAAAGAGATCAAATTTTATCTCTTGATACTTACAGGGAGATGTGATATCAGAATTATTCCTTAATGAAAACACCATTCTCCTCTACATCAAAGTCTTCAATTGACGTAATGTCCTTAGGAAAAATATCATAAATGTTTATGCCCAACTTCATTAGTAATATCACCTATACAGCAATCACACTCCATTTTCATAAACGGTCCCATAATTGTGCACAAAGGCACAGATTAACGCGTTTTGACGTAAAGGGAAGACAACCCTCAAGCCACAAACTCATAGAAAACGATTCAAAAGCCTGTGTGATCTAGAAAGTGCGTAAAATCCTCGGCCCACCGCGTTGGTTCTGTCAGATACACGAATCTTCGGTTGTTGATATTCTAAGAAATAATCAGAGGTGCGGAGTCAAGTTTGGCAGTAGCTTCGACTCTGCTTTCCTAAACTGCACTGGTCTAATATCCGCTGATTCTCTTGCATTTTCTGTTAATTCAGTCACGTTATTTTCACTAAGAAATACGGTGTAGAAACCTACAGAAATAGTAAGGAGAATGGCAAATTTAAACGCAAAAACATAAACAAAACACTGAATTCATTTATTTGTTGTATTTTATAAATACTTTTTGTTTTAAGCGGTTCAGATTTCAAAATCAAGATAACCATTGTTCAATTACGGAGGTAGATGTCAAATTGTAAGCTTGTTTTAGAGTAAAGTATACGTAGTATTGCAAATTATATATTAGGCCACTTTTATGTATATTAATTATTAAGTATAATTAATTATTTTAATTCAATGTAGATTTTAGTTCAAAATAGCTTCAAATAATGTGATTACTACTTGGCACTAAGTATCCTTCAATGGGGAAATGAAGCCTTTTTTTCGTAAGTTTTGAATTTTTTAAAAATACTTCGAGTTAAATCTAAATGTTGTAATTTTTACTTGAGTTTGGTATGATAACGGTCTAGCATGTGTGCAATTTTTCAAATTTTTATCTGGTTCCCCCCAACAGAGATATTACAGTTCAAAATTGGGGAAAAAATCCAAAATTCCAATTTCAAGAGGATGTAATTTTCAAGGGGTACGTTATATACCAATGATATTTTATAAAAAGTAACTATACTGTTGTGTGTAAAAGAACAGAAAAAATTAAGGCTTAGATTCTATCCTTCTTTGAAAAATTACTCTCTGAAAATCGAATTTCGTTTCATTCGCGTTCCACAGATTTGGTTGCAAATATTTCCCAAATAAAAACGTATAAAATAGGTAAACAATATTTCGATTTGCAGGTCAGAGTATGCTGAATCGAATGCTTTTTAGTCTAGAGTGCTAGAACAACCGAGAGCTGAGCAATGTAGAAAAGAGTAAATGTCTGCAAACGCGAAAAATGGCGCACGGCGCGAAACAAAAATGGCCGCCATTTGTAAACCCGGTACAATAAAAAAAAAGTTAAAGATGGTTTTGAACAGCCAAAATATAAGGAACATTTATGTACAAATATGAATTTTTTTTCGAGATGGTCGAGCGACCAGTGGCTGGACCACTTAAAATGGATTGACCCATACCTATTGTCCCAAATGAAATAAGAGCAGCTTTGGCCCTCATGAAGAATAAGAAGGCCCCGAGACCAGGTAATTTCAGTGTAGAACTCTTAAAATCAGCCCCTGATAGTGTGATGGAAATACTGGCAACAATTTTTAATCAGTGTCTACAGTTAAGTGACCCACCAAGTTAGTGGAAAAAGGCCTTCATTACTCCAGTTTTTAAGAAACGAAGTAGGCGAGATTGCAACAACTATCGTGGGATAAGTGTAACGTGCACAGTAGCAAGGCTTCACAGTAGGATCCTAAAATGTAGAATTGAACATCAGTATACAGAATCAGAGGAAGAGAATGGATTCAGGGTAGGAAGGTCTTGCATTTTCACATTAAAAAATCTAATAGAAAACAAGTTGAAAGAGGTAGGAATGTCCATCTCATATTTTTTACCTGAAAAAGGAATACGATTCAGTGCCATTAAATAAGTTATGGCCAAGCATGAAAGCAAGTGGTATCGAGCCAGCCTATATTAATGCTACTCAATGCATAATGATAATTACAGCTCTGTCAAAATAGGTAAACTACTCTCCTCAGACTTTCATGTGAACAAGGGGTTAAGACAAGGTTGCTCATAGCCCCTCTCTTATTTAAAATCTATCTTGAAGAAGCGCCTTAAAAACTGGAAACGGAAGTGTAGCGGAATGGAATTACCAATCGAAAATGATGTACACCCTGCTGTTTGCCGATGATCAAGTTGTCAGAGCTGGAGACGAAGATAATGGAAGTTATATGTTTCGCCAAATTACAAGAGGAGTATGAAAGCTGGGTCTCACATAAACCTAAAAAAATCGGAATATATGATAGCAGGAGATAAAGAATATGGGGACCTAGACGCTCCAGGGAAAATTAAACGAAGTGAAACTTTTTAAGTACCTCGGAGTTACCCTCTCCTCGAAGGGAAGAAGCTCTGATGACATTTTCCAACAAGATTGGACAGGGAAAGAGAGCGATAAGACAGTTACACTCTTTTCTCTAGAGCCAAAGTATCACAAAACGGAAGAAGGCTCATGTTTTTAAGACCGTCATACAGAGCGTAAGTACTACACTGAACAAAAGTGATAAATGTAGGTTGATGGCCCTTGAAATGGACTACTGGAGAATGCTGCCAGGTGTCTAGGTTGGATCATGTTAGAAATGAAACAATACGACATATGATGAACGCAGAGAGCAGCATCTTGGATTCAATTGGAACAAAACGATTGAATTGGTATGGGCACCTCCAGCGTATGGAAAGCAATAGGTGGCCTAAGATGATCTGGGCATGGACACCTCCACAGCGGAAGAAGCGTGGAAGACCACCAAGAAGTTGGAGAAAGGACATCCAAGAAGAAATGGAGGCAAAAGGCCTCAAAGATGGAGACTGGAAGATATTTCGTATTTGAAATAAACAAAATCCTATACCAATTTCCACATTGTCATTCCAATTATATTACTTCAAAATTTTTATGTGCATGCTTAATATGAGGTTAAGTTAGGTTATTTCGTGCAATAATGTGCAAACATTACACTGGTTTGTTGGTATTCTCTACAACATTGGTAGAGCGAACAACAATGATTTGAGTTTCCCTACAATCACAACCTAAGGTTCGTTGCACAGGTCACACAACACTGATGATCAACCCATGGTTTGTCCTGATTACGAACACGACAGCCGAAGTATAAAGAATACGCAAGTTTTGTAATTTCATATACGAAATATATCTTTTTCCTTTGAAGTTTGGGTGTAAATCTTCCACAACATAATAGACGTTTGCGGGTTGATTCGCACACTTTCGTTGGAAGTGACGATTTGCGTTTTATCGGTCAGATTCAATTCTACAGATCATGTGTCGAATTTCACATTATAAAAACCACAGAACTATAATGTATTAAGGTATTTTAGGCATTCACAAACTAGACACGAACTTCATGTGCACTGCGGTTACAGTTCTGCATGACACCGACTGACTCAGTATCTGCCACTCAAACACTTGTATACTTGCGATAAGGTAAGGGGCTAAAATAATTTATCTGGATGACTGATGCGCAATATGAAATATTAGGGTGCACGTGACTTGTTTTCAAAAAAAATCATTATGTCCTACTCGAAATAATGCGCGACTACCAGACGCGAGATTAAAGACGTCAATTTTCGAATACAGAAGGTAAAAAAAATAAAAATAAAAAATAAAAAACACGAAAGAATAATTTGGTTGATATCTCATGAAAATGGCATTCATGAACTGAACAAATATTTTGTTTTTAAATAGATTTTATGAATATTGATTCTACATATATTGGAGCAATTTAAAAGTATTTGCATTAATAGCAAAATACGGTATAAAGGTTCATAAGGTTAATTTAAAAACAGTAACTTTTGAATTTTCGGGATTACTAAATCTTCATATTTGCTTGATTACGGAATTTTGGATTTTGAATTTACGGAATTTTTAAGATCACTTAATCAGTTTTGCCAATAAAACTATTTTACGAAGTAATAGTATATCGGGTAATAGCAGTTTTTCACAACAATTGAAATTAATTTAAGAGATATACGGGCTTTTTAAAAAAATAGGAATCTCGTGTTTTACTCTTAAGTGTTTCTACTGATAGATAAAATTTAATCTGATTTCATCTGTTTAATTACGTTCGAATTTTGAAATGTTAAATTCTTTTTAACTTCCCATCTAGTCTTGCATAATATTAAATTAGGACTATCTAATGCTTTAATGAATGCTTATATATAGACTGCAGCTGTGATTTCTAATGAAGATGAAGACAATGATCGTTTTAAGCAGTTTATCAATTTGTTAACTCTAACCATAACGATAACATGTGCCAACAATAAACAAAACAATATTAACTGATTTTTCACATCCCCACAAAACGCTCCTTCAACGACATACGTTTCGCCAAGGTCTTTTCGTTTGACGATCATCAAAATATTCGTCAAATTTTGACCAGACAGTACCATCAACGACTTGGACGACTTGTTAAACATGTCTTGTCATGTTAGGATGCATCAAATGCATGAATTTCGTTGGCTTTGTTACTCTTTTGCTGTTTACTCTTTTGCTGTTAAAGTGGCGCATGTGTGATAATTTTTATGCTTAACTATTGAATACTGAATTTTAAGAAAGAATGAATTCAGAACGAGAAATTTCTCAAAAAAATGCAGAACTTCTAAGTGTTACTGACGATTTTAGAAGAAATAGAACCACGTCTGGAATACCCCTTAAAAACAGGAAAAAGCCTCTAACGCCCGTGCGTCACTTGATAGAATTAGGAATTTAAGCTACAGTACTTTTTCACCTTGTGGACCGGGATTGCAATGGAATTTTGTCGCACACAGGACACAGGTTCTGTAAATAAAAATACTTTTTCTTCTGCAATGGCTTAAGTACTGCTACAGGGTGTGGTGTTTCCACGTGGCGCTGAAACCTCAACAGTAGGGCAATAATGTGTTTAACATTCCAAAAGGGAAAACGAACTTTCCTTCCTTCCGTTACAGAAACGATAGACGGCACCTAAAATAGTAATTTTATTCACCAAGGCCGTTATAAGATCCTTTGGTCCGAGGGCTTTTCATCGCCAGAGATCAATTAACGCCCGTGGTATTACATGGTTTTATTTTTTGCCTTATTTTAATTATTCATATTTACTTATTTACTAAGTAACTAGTTGTTAATTTCACGCACTTGGACATTTCCGCAAGAGATCATCTAGCTACATTCAACTGTTGTAGTATTTCCCTTGTAACCATGTTCCTCTCGATCCAGGCAAAGTATGCAGTGAGTATCGAGCTCCGTTTCGAAGACAATGAACAAGCAATAACGAATCAGTAAAAGATAAGTATATTTCTCCTTCAATGTGCCAACAATGCCAACCTTACTGAAATATCGTAAATCAAAGCTGATCTGTATTAACTAGCCAAAGCAGAACGACATTGTGACTTTGTAGTCAACTTCAGTATGAGGAAGATAAACCATTGTATGATCCTTGGCAAAATTTCAAAGCTATAGGAGCTTAATTTCTACCCCAAAAGTGCCGTTGAAACGTAACGAGGCGTCGAATGTTTTATATTCATGCAAAAGATAATCGTAAAGACCGATTTGATGAAGGTTCAAACGGCGGTAACACGAACTCATCGCAGGACTGATGTGCCAATGTCACAGCAGAAAGTATTAGTATAACAATAATTACAACAATTTCATATAGTATACAGTATTATAACAGAGGATTATATATAGTCACAGTCATAAACACAGTGTGCCAATGTCTTTCAATGTTAGTGTCACTGCCTCCCGAATCGAGGTCTGAGAATAAGGTGTTTTCGTATTTTCCTGAGCCGCAACTCCATCACAGTCTCTGCATGTTCATTTTCTTCGTGCTCCCTGTCCATTTGGACACTGCCCACTCAATCTCCGGGTAGGCCATAAGCTAAGAAAGCTCTTTTACCAAATAAGAAAAAAATTTCCAGAGTATCATGGGCGTAATTAATGCGGTGGTTTCTATCGAAAAAACAGCAAAGTGGAACCGCCAATGTCATCAGAGGAGCGACACTAATCGAAACTCAGTTATTGAGTTCCCGACGAAACGTTTGTTCCTCGTCCTTATGCGTGCTGTACATTGACAACCATGTAGGTGCTCTGTACTAATACATACTCTATACACGTTGTACCTACGCACGTGACAGTGATTGACGTCGTGTGACGCGCGAGTCAAGGACTTCGCAATCCTCAAACGTACATGTGGTATTTTTCATATGTATTTCGATTTACCAATCACCATTATCAAGTATCGACTTGAATCATGCATTTCACTAAATAAGATGGCGTAAGTAAATGTATTAAAAGTTGGGATAAATCCGAAAATATAGAAAAATCCCGGTTTTCAAATCAAATTCCCGGTTTTTCCGGTTCTTCCTGGCTTTTTCAAATTCCTGTTTTTTTTTTTCGGTTTTCAAGTATTCCGGTTCGCTGGCCCACCCTGGGGTAACATATGGACTTATATTCGAATATGTACCAAAATCCAAAATATGGAAAACTAAGTAGCATTTTTCAACTCTGCACTGTGTGAAACAAAAAGATAATGCAAATTAGTATCGATATTAGCTTATTTAGTAAATATATATTTACATAGATATCCGTTCTCTAATTAACAGTTACTACGATTCATTAGTACGCATGTCAATGTCAGATAGTGTAAGACCTTATTTGAACAAAGTTATGCATAGCATTTGAAATTTTCCACACATGAAAATACTTTTAAAACAGTTTTCAGCGTCGGTGAGGTTACATTCAGCAAATTGGAAGTATTGCAGTGTTCACATTACAATAAACGCAGAATCGTTTTGGCGGTAAAGTGAAAAAAGATTGCTTTAGGAAATAAAACAGTATGAATATATCTACGTAACATACAAAATATTGTAATTTTAAATAATTTCCTCATGTATTTTGTTGACGAATTACTTACATTGAATATGATCCATCGAGAATTTTCGAATAATTCTTCAATGGCGTCGCGCTGACCTGTCTGCAGAGAGGTGCTGAAAGATGTTGAAGACAAGAGCACAGTGAAAAATAGGATACTTGGCAAGATCTCCATGGCGGTACCGTGACAGCAGTGAGCAGAGAAATGCAGATTCACATCTTTGCTTTGACGCCGCTCATACCTGGCTTGATGACGATTGGCATCGTTTAGTCACTAAGATTATAAACCAATCAACATAATCTACATTGTTCCAAGAAATGCTTACGAAATAAGATAAAAAATTATCGCACGATTAAGCATCTTTATCGAGACCATTCTTTTATTTAGATATCTCGAAGTCTGGTTTGAGGGCAATTATCTAATGTATTAAGGACTGAAAATGTATTTCAATCTTTAAAGAAAAGAGAACTAGTGGTGCTAGAACAGCTCTTATTTTCCCGTATTAGAGGAAACAACTACGTAGTACTGAAATATTGCACTTTATGCACTACTAACATCTTAGCTTACAACTCACTGTTTCCATCGCAGTGTTGTCAGAACTATGTGAATTCTACAACTGCACAAAAATAGAATACAAAAGTTTTGTAAACCTGTATTGGAAAAAGAAGCCTGATACCCTGGAAATATAGAAATGCATTCCATAGGGCCATGATTAGGGAAGAGTATTTTAAAACCATGCAACAAATTCTCTACTCACTACAAATGGTACAGCATTTGCGGCGAAAACTAAATATTTTCATGCAAATATCAACATAAATTAGACAATTATAACTCCTTTTCATACAGCTCCATCAGGTCACAACAATGACACGTAATTCACAGATATTCGCGAGCGAAAAGTGAATTCCAATGTTGCAGACCCGCATTGTCGCTATTCTGAGAGCTATTAATTATTTTTACTTATTTCAAATATTTCAAAATAAACCATTTCTAAAATATTAATGTGTAAGTGTATAACAAAAGTTCGAATGTAAGAAACGAAGAAAGAAATAATATACAAAATTGCACATTCTAATTTACGACGCACCCAGCTGTCCGAAGCGCAGTAAATTTACAGCGAGCTATTATGTTTGTCACAAAATTATAGAAAAACTACTCGTATTTTGAAAAAATTAAGCATGACCTTATTTGAAGATGTAGTTTTGATAAATACATTAAATGAGAAAAAATTGTATTTTGAACATTGTAGTTGTAAGAAAACGACGAAAACGAAGCGCAGTCAATTCCGAGCGGGCTATTATGTTTGTCAGGAAATTATAGAAAAACTTCTCATATTTTCAAAAAATTCAACATGACCTTATTTGAAGATCTGTTTTTGATGAGCATATTTCATTAAGAAAAAAATCGTGTCTTCACAATTGTAGTTGAAGAAAGTGTACCATTGTAGTACTGCACAATTGTGGTGCACAATTGTAGTAGTGCACAGTTGTAGAAAGTGTACAATTAGTGGTGCTACAGAATGGCACAGACTTTCCCGTATTAGTTTTCTATTTCCTTGGGTCTTCGCTAGCTATTCGGAATTGCCACATACTCTTTCTTGCCAGCTGCCATCTATCACCGCCAAAAACATTTTTTTGTCATTTTCTTAATTTTTCGGTTTCCTATTGGTAGAACGAAATATTAATTTTAGAATATTAAAGAACACAAAAACCTAGTCTAAATGGCAATTTTCTTTTAAAAATTATGTGCCGTTTAAGAGAAAATGGCGTTTTAGCGCTACTAAAAATGCGAAATTTGAAGCTCATTTTCACAGAAAATTTTTGAGTTTTCAAAATACTTTATTTGAAGTTATTTGAAGCACTTACACTCACAAATATAATAATGTTTACAAATTGCTGGTAATGTGCATATTAAAGATGTGAGAGATCTTTCAAAAAAATTACATTTATGTAATTTTTGAAAAAACAAAAAATAACTCAAAATAAACTTTACGTCATATTAAAGAGTGTAATTAGCACTATCCGTTACAAAAGTTTCAAGAAAAAATTTGCAGCCATATATGAGAAAATGGCGTTTGAGCGTTTCTGAAAATGCGGAATTTTGAGCTACTTTTCACAGAAAACGGTTGTGTTTTCGAGAAACTTTACTTGACATTATTTAAAGCACATATACTCGTAAATATAATAATGTAAAAAATCGCCGATAATGTAAATATTAACGACGTGAGAGACAAGTTTAACTTTAATCCCAACACATTCATATACATTTACCACTATCCCTACCAAAAGTTTAAAGAAAAAATTTGGAGCCGTTTTTGAGAAAATCTTGTTTTTGTAATTTTTTAAAATGCACATATTGCACGCAATATTGCGCGAAAAGTACTAAAATTTTCAAGAAAATGTTCGGGTAGCGACGTTTTGGGGTATATTTTTCCCCATCTTCAGGCTAAAAACAATACAGAAAAGGAGATATAATCAAAACTTTAATTAAAATTTAATATAATTAATATTAATTTAATTAATATTAATTAAATTAATATATTTAATTTACTCGTGGCATGGAGTTGTACAGGTCTCTAACGAAGTCCTGTGCTAATCCATGCCATGCGGTCTGCACCTGAGCGCGCAGTTCTTGCAGATTGGTGAGTAGGGTTGGAGTAATGATCGCACGCTCTGCATCACCTCCAAAATTCTTGATGTAGGAAAGGCCTGGCAATGTGGCTGGTCATGGCAGAGTATCCACGGTTGCAAGGCATGCTCGGGAAATGGCTGCAGTATGCGGACGTGCGTTGTCCTGTTGAAATAGGGCATGGGCGCAGGCGTTCACGAACGGCAGAGCCACCGGTTGAAGGATCTCTTGAACGTACCGTGCGGCTGTCACGGTGCGCCTGAGAAACACTAACGGTGAACGGGCATCATGGTATATCGCGCCCCACATCATCTCACCAGGCTGGCGGGACGTGTGATGGAAACTACAAACCGCTCGTCGTGTTGCTCTACACTCTGTCTCCAGACACAGACCCAGTGGTCGACGTCATTAAGACAGAAGCGGGACTCGTCGCTGATGATGACCAACTGCAAGTCTGCATGGCGCTCTGGCGACGTTACTTGATGTCCATTGGCCGGCGCGGCCGTTTGAGCCCCTCTCATCTCGCTCGGTGGGCGCGATGTCATGCCACTACCCCCGACCACCCAATGCGCGGCCGACCGTGCAAACGAAATCATTGGCTTAGCTAATGATGTGCAAAATACCCACCGAGTATGCAACGGATCAGTAGGGTCCTTCGGGGTAAAGCTTTTTTTTATTTCGATGATGTACGTTTCACGACATATGACATTTTAACAGAACTTTAACTTGGGTTACAAAACAGAATTAGAGAAAATTTTAAAAATATATAATATTATATGAAAACTAACATTAAAACAAAAATAGTTTTCAGTTACCTATCTCAACGCGCGCCTTATAATTCGCTCGTACGGACCGGAAACTTTCTGGTCTCGCGCTCGATACGCGACAAAGCCGCTTAGAATAGAGTGGGCGTTCACTGAGGAACAGGGAGTTGCCCCGCCATTACGCTTCCCGAATTTCTTCACTTACCCGCCAACCTTCTCTCCACCCGAATGACTCGACAGCCCGCAGAAGTTACAACCTCGACTGTAGCCGGGAACAACTCCCCGGAGCTGATGCTCAGTAGCGCGCCTGGAGAGTATGACGTGGCCCCGTGACCCCCCCCCGCTCGGCCCGCCTTCAGCCAGGACGTGCGCGATGGTGCACCGGAGCTGCTGCATGCCAACCGCCCTGACCTGCCAGATGCCGCCAACACTGCAGCAGCAGGAGGAGGAGGGAACACCGTGGCACGCGCCATCGGCCGAGCCAAGAAATCAGCACTTGTGAGGCGTCCAAGGGAGCTCTTCCACAAGGCGCACTCGCAGCGATGGCAACCACAATCCGCTCAGGGCACATACGCCGGCTCGCTAGCCGGGCTGAAAAGGAATCCGGATTCTTCATACGGGGCTGCACATGAGAATTCATGTCTATAAATTCTTTTCCGCGGCCCGGATCAAATCCGCCCCCCCCCACTGCCCTGGGAATAACAACAATGCGTGCCTCTGGGGGTGTACGCGCAAGGATGGCCAGCCCGCAGTAGAGTCTGTGAGCCATTTCATCTCCGAATGCAGGAGCCACTAGCGGCTATGGTTGCTGAGCCATAACGGCATCTGCCACTTTTACAAAAAGCGCGCGGCTGGCAAGTGCTTCGGGAGAATCAGACCGTGTGTGATCCGAACCGGCCGGATCTGGTCCTCTGCGCTATAATAGTGGACGTCTCAATGGCGGCGGCATCTCATGGGCAACACAGAAAGGAAACTCGCAGGACAAGAGAGAAAAATATGAACCGGTCCGCGCCTTCCGCTAGGCTCTAGGTATGCCTCCGCGGAAGAGCCTCCGGTAGTCGTGGACGCCTTCGGCGACTGGAGTACGGAGAGCAACGCCGCGCTCCAAAAAGATGCTTCAGACCTTAGGCTCCCAAGGCCCTTAGAGAACGTATAATAGCGGAAGCCATCTCCGGGAGCGCGGTCTGTTTGTACTCGCACAAAGTGAGGGTCCTCCTCGCCCGCGGGAGTATTTACCAACCATGCGCCCGCCGGCAACGCAAACCCCGTCGCTCGCCCCCTCCACAGGACGTCACCGCGCCGCCACCACCCGTACCGCTGCTGGTGCGGTGTCCGACTCTGTGCAGGCGCCCTCACAGACTGCCCTCGCCAGTCAGCAGAGTCCGTCGGCTACACCAGATGCTACCAAGAATAACGCGAGTGCCATGTCAAGTGTGCGAATGTGAAATGCAGATCTCTCATGCGTCGCCCTTTGCTC
>JAHLJT010000631.1:205215131-205323057 GCA_031308135.1 Acheta domesticus | reverse complement strand
AAGCATTCGATTCAGCATACTCTGACCTGCAAATCGAAATATTTTTACCTATTTTATTACGTTTTTATTTGGGAAATATTTGCAACCAAATCTGTGGAACGCGAATGAACGAATTCGATTTTCAGAGAGTAATTTTTCAAAGAAGGGAATAGAATCTAAGCCCTTAATTTTTTCTGTTCTTTTTACACACAACAGTATAGTTACTTTTTATAAAATATCATTGGTATATAACGTACCCCTTGAAAATTACATCCCTCTTGAAAATTGGAATTGTGGATTTTTTTCCCAAGTTTGAACTGTAATATCTCTGTTGGGGGACCAGATAAACATTGAAAATTGCACACATGCTTAGACCGTTATCATACCAAACTTCAGTACAAATTACAACATTTAGATTTAACTCGAAGTATTTTTAAAAAAATTCAAAACTTACGAAAAAAAGGCTTCATTTCCCCATTGAGGATACTTAGTGTCAAGTATAATCACATTATTTTTGAAGCTATTTTGAACTAAAATCTACATTGAAATTAAAATAATTAATTATACTTAATAATTAATATACAGTAAAAGTGGCCTAATATATAATTTGCAATACTACGTATACTTTACTCTAAAACAAGCTTACAATTTGACATCTACCTCCGTAATTGAACAATGGTTATCTTGATTTTGAAATCTGACCGCTTAAAAAACAAAAAGTATTTATAAAATAAAAACAACAAATAAATTTGAATTCAGCGTTATTTTATGTTTTTTTGCGTTTAAATATTTGCCATTCTCCTCCTATATTTCTGAAGGTTTCTGCAGAGATACGACAGTCGCATAATACGGGCTTAGATGCAATGATCGCAAACTGAATTTTAGAATAACATGATGGACACCATCATTTCCCTGGTATAAAGATTGTCCGAAAAAGCTTTTTTCTTGTTAGGTGTGCAAACGTTGTGGGAGTCAAAGTTATTTCTCTCAAAGCTTTTGATAAAACTTTTTATGATTTTTGTAAGGATTTAAAAAACAGATTGGCCAAAGAGATCAAATTTTATCTCTTGATACTTACAGGGAGATGTGATATCAGAATTATTCCTTAATGAAAACACCATTCCCCTCTACATCAAAGTCTTCAATTGACGTAATGTCCTTAGGAAAAATATCATAAATGTTTATGCCCAACTTTCATTAGTAATATCACCTATACAGCAATCACACTCCATTTTCATAAACGGTCCATAATTGTGCACAAAGGCACAGATTAACGCGTTTTGACGTAAAGGGAAGACAACCCTCAAGGCCACAAACTCATAGAAAACGATTCAAAAGCCTGTGTGATCTAGGAAAGTGCGGTAAAATCCTCGGCCCACCGCGTTGGTTTGTCAGATACACGAATCTTCGGTTGTTGATATTCTAAGAAATAATCAGAGGTGCGGAGTCAAGTTTGGCAGTAGCTTCGACTCTGCTTTCCCTAAACTGCACTAGGTCTAATATCCGCTGATTCTCTTGCATTTTCTGTTAATTCAGTCACGTTATTTTCACTAAGAAATACGGTGTAGAAACCTACAGAAATAGTAAGGAGAATGGCAAATTTAAACGCAAAAACATAAACAAAACACTGATTCATTTATTGTTGTATTTTATAAATACTTTTTGTTTTAAGCGGTTCAGATTTCAAAATCAAGATACCCATTGTTCAATTACGGAGGTAGATGTCAAATTGTAGCTGTTTTAGAGTAAAGTATACGTAGTATTGCAAATTATATATTAGGCCATTTTAGTATATTAATTATTAAGTATAATTAATTATTTTAATTCAATGTAGATTTTAGTTCAAAATAGCTTCAAAATAATGTGATTACTACTTGGCACTAAGTATCCTCAATGGGGAAATGAAGCCTTTTTTTCGTAAGTTTTGAATTTTTTAAAAAATACTTCGAGTTAAATCTAAATTTGTAATTTTTACTTGAGTTTTGGTATGATAACGGTCTAGCATGTGTGCAATTTTCAAATTTTTATCTGGTCCCCCCAACAGAGATATTACAGTTCAAAATTGGGAAAAAATCCAAAATTCCAATTTTCAAGAGATGTTAATTTTCAAGGGGTACGTTATATACCAATGATATTTATATAAAAGTACCTATACTGTTGTGTGTAAAGAACAGAAAAAAATTAAGGCTTAGATTCTATCCTTCTTTGAAAAAATTACTCTCTGAAAATCGAATTTCCGTTCATTCGCGTTCCACAGATTTGGTTGCAAATATTTCCCAATAAAAACGTATAAAATAGGTAAAACAAATATTTCGATTTGCAGGTCAGAGTATGCTGAATCGAATGCTTTTTAGTCTAGAGTGCTAGAACAACCGAGAGCTGAGCAATGTAGAAAAGAGTAAATGTCTTGCAAACGCGAAAAAATGGCGCACGGCGCGAAAACAAAAATGGCCGCCATTGTAAACATGTACAATAAAAAAAAGTTTAAGATGGTTTTGAACAGCCAAAATATAGGAAATTTATGACAAAATTGAATTTTTTTCGAGATGGTCGAGCGACCAGTGCTGACCACTTAAAATGGGATTGACCCATACCTATTGTCCCAAATGAAATAAGAGCAGCTTTGGCCCTCATGAAGAATAAGAAGGCCCCGAGACCAGGTAATTTCAGTGTAGAACTCTTAAAATCAGCCCCTGATAGTGTGATGGAAATACTGGCAACAATTTTTAATCAGTGTCTACAGTTAAGTGACCCACCAAGTTAGTGGAAAAAGGCCTCATTACTCCAGTTTTTAAGAAACGAAGTAGGCGAGATTGCAACAACTATCGTGGGATAAGTGTAACGTGCACAGTAGCAAGGCTTCACAGTAGGATCCTAAAATGTAGAATTGAACATCAGTATACAGAATCAGAGGAAGAGAATGGATTCAGGGTAGGAAGGTCTTGCATTTTCACATTAAAAAATCTAATAGAAAAACAAGTTGAAAGAGGTAGGAATGTCCATCTCATATTTTTTACCTGAAAAAGGAATAGATTCAGTGCCATTAAATAAGTTATGGACAAGCATGAAAGCAAGTGGTATCGAGCCAGCCTATATTAATGCTATCAATGCATAATGATAATTACAGCTCTGTCAAAATAGGTAAACTACTCTCCTCAGAGTTCATGTGAACAAGGGGTTAAGACAAGGTTGCTCATTAGCCCCTCTCTTATTTAAAATCTATCTTGAAGAAGCGCTTAAAAACTGGAAACGGAAGTGTAGCGGAATGGAATTACCAATCGAAAATGATGTACACCCTGCTGTTTGCCGATGATCAAGTTGTCATAGCTGGAGACGAAGATAATGGAAGTTATATGTTTCGCAAATTACAAGAGGAGTATGAAAGATGGGGTCTCACATAAACCTAAAAAAATCGGAAATATATGATAGCAGGAGATAAAGAATATGGGGACCTAGACGCTCCAGGAAATTAAACGAAGTGAAACTTTTAAGTACCTCGGAGTTACCCTCTCCTCGAAGGGAAGAAGCTCTGATGACATTTCCAACAAGATTGGACAGGGAAAGAGAGCGATAAGACAGTTACACTCTTTTCTCTAGAGCCAAAGTATCACAAAACGGAAGAAGGCTCATGTTTTTAAGACCGTCATACAGAGCGTAAGTACTACACTGAACAAAAGTGATAAATGTAGGTTGATGGCCCTTGAAATGGACTACTGGAGAATGCTGCCAGGTGTCTAGGTTGGATCATGTTAGAAATGAAACAATACGACATATGATGAACGCAGAGAGCAGCATCTGGATTCAATTGGAACAAAACGATTGACTTGGTATGGGCACCTCCAGCGTATGGAAAGCAATAGGTGGGCCCTAAGATGATCTGGGCATGGACACCTCCACAGCGGAAGAAGCGTGGAAGACCACCAAGAAGTTGGAGAAAGGACATCCAAGAAGAAATGGAGGCAAAAGGCCTCAAAGATGGAGACTGGGAAGATATTTCGTATTTGAAATAAACAAAATCCTATACCAATTTCCACATTGTCATTCCAATTATATTACTTCAAAATTTTTATGTGCATGCTTATATGAGGTTAAGTTAGGTTATTTCGTGCAATAATGTGCAAACATTACACTGGTTTGTTGGTATTCTCTACAACATTGGTAGAGCGAACAAACAATGATTTGAGTTTTCCCTACAATCACAACCTAAGGTTCGTTGCACAGGTCACACAACACTGATGATCAACCCATGGTTTGTCCTGATTACGAACACGACAGCCGAAGTATAAAGAATACGCAAGTTTTGTAATTTCATATACGAAATATATCTTTTTCCTTTGAAGTTGGGTGTAAATCTTCCACAAACATAATAGACGTTTGCGGGTTGATTCGCACACTTCGTTGGAAGTGCGATTTGCGTTTTATCGGTCAGATTCAATTCTACAGATCATGTGTCGAATTTCACATTATAAAAACCACAGAACTATAATGTATTAAGGTATTTTAGGCATTCACAAACTAGAACGAACTTCATGTGCACTGCGGTTACAGTTCTGCATGACACCGACTGACTCAGTATCTGCCACTCAAACACTTGTATACTGCGATAAGGTAGGGCTAAAATAATTTATCTGGATGACTGATGCGCAATATGAAATATTAGGGTGCACGTGACTTGTTTTCAAAAAAATCATTATGTCCTACTCGAAATAATGCGCGACTACCAGACGCGAGATTAAAGACGTCAATTTCGAATACAGAAGGTAAAAAAATAAAAATAAAAAATAAAAAACACGAAAGAATAATTGGTTGATATCTCATGACACTGGCATTCATGAACTGAACAAATATTTTGTTTTTAAATAGATTTTATGAATATTGATTCTACATATATTGGAGCAATTTAAAAGTATTTGCATTAATAGCAAAATACGGTATAAAGGTTCATAAGGTTAATTTAAAAACAGTAACTTTTGAATTTTCGGGGATTAGTAAATCTTCATATTTGCTTGATTACGGAATTTTGGATTTTGAATTTACGGAATTTTTAAGATCACTTAATCAGTTTTGCAATAAAACTATTTTACGAAGTAATAGTATATCGGTAATAGCAGTTTTCACAACAATTGAATTAATTTAAGAGATATACGGGCTTTTTAAAAAAATAGGAATCTCGTGTTTTACTCTTAAGTGTTTCTACTGATAGATAAAATTTAATCTGATTTCATCTGTTTTAATTACGTTCGAATTTTGAAATGTTAAATTCTTTTTAACTTCCCATCTAGTCTTGCATAATATTAAATTAGGACTATCTAATGCTTTAATGAATGCTTATATATAGACTGCAGCTGTGATTTCTAATGAAGATGAAGACAATGATCGTTTTAAGCAGTTTATCAATTTGTTAACTCTTAACCATAACGATAAACATGTGCCAAACAATAACAAAACAATATTAACTGATTTTTCACATCCCCACAAAACGCTCCTTCAACGACATACGTTCGCCAAGGTCTTTTCGTTTGACGATCATCAAAATATTCGTCAAATTTTGACCAGACAGTACCATCAACGACTTGGACGACTTGTTAAACATGTCTTGTCATGTTAGGATGCATCAAATGCATGAATTTCGTTGGCTTTGTTACTCTTTTGCTGTTTACTCTTTTGCTGTTAAAGTGGCGCATGTGTGATAATTTTATGCTTAACTATTGAATACTGAATTTTAAGAAAGAATGAATTCAGAACGAGAAATTTCTCAAAAAAATGCAGAACTTCTAAGTGTTACTGACGATTTTAGAAGAAATAGAACCACGTCTGGAATACCCCTTAAAAACAGGAAAAGCCTCTAACGCCCGTGCGTCACTTGATAGAATTAGGAATTTAAGCTACAGTACTTTTTCACCTTGTGGACCGGGATTGCAATGGAATTTTGTCGCACACAGGACACAGGTTCTGTAAATAAAAATACTTTTTCTTCTGCAATGGCTTAAGTACTGCTACAGGGTGTGGTGTTTCCACGTGGCGCTGAAACCTCAACAGTAGGGCAATAATGTGTTTAACATTCCAAAAGGGAAAACGAACTTTCCTTCCTTCCGTTACAGAAACGATAGACGGGCACCTAAAATAGTAATTTTATTCACCAAGGCCGTTATAAGATCCTTTGGTCCGAGGGCTTTTCATCGCCAGAGATCAATTAACGCCCGTGGTATTACATGGTTTTATTTTTTGCCTTATTTAATTATTCATATTTACTTATTTACTAAGTAACTAGTTGTTAATTTCACGCACTTGGACATTTCCGCAAGAGATCATCTAGCTACATTCAACTGTTGTAGTATTTCCCTTGTAACCATGTTCCTCTCGATCCAGGCAAAGTATGCAGTGAGTATCGAGCTCCGTTTCGAAGACAATGAACAAGCAATAACGAATCAGTAAAAGATAAGTATATTTCTCCTTCAATGTGCCAACAATGCCAACCTTACTGAAATATCGTAAATCAAAGCTGATCTGTATTAACTAGCCAAAGCAGAACGACATTGTGACTTTGTAGTCAACTTCAGTATGAGGAAGATAAACCATTGTATGATCCTTGGCAAAATTTCAAAGCTATAGGAGCTTAATTTCTACCCCAAAAGTGCCGTTGAAACGTAACGAGGCGTCGAATGTTTTATATTCATGCAAAAGATAATCGTAAAGACCGATTTGATGAAGGTTCAAACGGCGGTAACACGAACTCATCGCAGACTGATGTGCCAATGTCACAGCAGAAAGTATTAGTATAACAATAATTACAACAATTTCATATAGTATACAGTATTATAACAGAGGATTATATATAGTCACAGTCATAAAACACAGTGTGCCAATGTCTTTCAATGTTAGTGTCACTGCCTCCCGAATCGAGGTTGAGAATAAGGTGTTTTCGTATTTCCTGAGCCGCAACTCCATCACAGTCTCCTGCATGTTCATTTTCTTCGTGCTCCTGTCCATTTGGACACTGCCACTCAATCTCCGGGTAGGCCATAAGCTAAGAAAGCTCTTTTACCAAATAAGAAAAAAATTTCCAGAGTATCATGGGCGTAATAATGCGGTGGTTTCTATCGAAAAAAACAGCAAAGTGGAACCGCCAATGTCATCAAAGGAGCGACACTAATCGAAACTCAGTTATTGAGTTCCCGACGAAACGTTTTGTTCCTCGTCCTTATGCGTGCTGTACATTGACAACCATGTAGGTGCTCTGTACTAATACATACTCTATACACGTTGTACCTACGCACGTGACAGTGATTGACGTCGTGTGACGCGCGAGTCAAGGACTTCGCAATCCTCAAACGTACATGTGGTATTTTTCATATGTATTTCGATTTTACCAATCACCATTATCAAGTATCGACTTGAATCATGCATTTCACTAAATAAGATGGCGTAAGTAAATGTATTAAAAGTTGGGGATAAATCCGAAAATATAGAAAAATCCCGGTTTTCAAATCAAATTCCCGGTTTTTCCCGGTTCTTCCTGGCTTTTTCAAATTCCTGTTTTTTTTTTCGGTTTTCAAGTATTCCGGGTTCGCTGGCCACCCTGGGGTAACATATGGACTTATATTCGAATATGTACCAAAATCCAAAATATGGAAAACTAAAGTAGCATTTTTCAACTCTGCACTGTGTGAAACAAAAAGATAATGCAAATTAGTATCGATATTAGCTTATTTAGTAAATATATATTTACATAGATATCCGTTCTCTAATTAACAGTTACTACGATTCATTAGTACGCATGTCCAATGTCAGATAGTGTAAGACCTTATTTGAACAAAGTTATGCATAGCATTTTGAAATTTTCCACACATGAAAATACTTTTAAAACAGTTTTCAGCGTCGGTGAGGTTACATTCAGCAAATTGGAAGTATTGCAGTGTTCACATTACAATAAACGCAGAATCGTTTGGCGGTAAAGTGAAAAAAGATTGCTTTTAGGAAATAAAACAGTATGAATATATCTACGTAACATACAAAATATTGTAATTTTAAATAATTTCCTCATGTATTTGTTGACGAATACTTACATTGAATATGATCCATCGAGAATTTTCGAATAATTCTTCAATGGCGTCGCGCTGACCTGTCTGCAGAGAGGTGCTGAAAGATGTTGAAGACAAGAGCACAGTGAAAAATAGGATACTTGGCAAGATCTCCATGGCGGTACCGTGACAGCAGTGAGCAGAGAAATGCAGATTCACATCTTTGCTTTGACGCCGCTCATACCTGGCTTGATGACGATTGGCATCGTTTAGTCACTAAGATTATAAACCAATCAACATAATCTACATTGTTCCAAGAAATGCTTACGAAATAAGATAAAAAATTATCGCACGATTAAGCATCTTTATCGAGACCATTCTTTTATTTAGATATCTCGAAGTCTGGTTTGAGGGCAATTATCTAATGTATTAAGGACTGAAAATGTATTTCAATCTTTAAAGAAAAGAGAACTAGTGGTGCTAGAACAGCTCTTATTTTCCCGTATTAGAGGAAACAACTACGTAGTACTGAAATATTGCACTTTATGCACTACTAATATCTTAGCTTACAACTCACTGTTTCCATCGCAGTGTTGTCAGAACTATGTGAATTCTACAACTGCACAAAAATAGAATACAAAAGTTTTGTAAACCTGTATTGGAAAAAGAAGCCAGATACCCTGGATAATATAGAAATGCATTCCATAGGGCCATGATTACAAAAGAGCATTTTAAAACCATGCAATAAATTCTCTACTCACTACAAATGGTACCGCATTTGCGGCGAAAACTAAATATTTTCATGCAAATTTCAACATAAATTAGACAATTATAACTCCATTTCATACAGCACCATCAGGTCATAACAATGACACGTAATTCACAGATATTCGCTAGGGAAAAGTGAATTCCAATGTTGCAGACACCGCATTATCGCTATTCTGAGAGCTATTAATTATTTTTACTTATTTCAAATATTTCAAAATAAACCATTTCTAAAATATTAATGTGTAAGTGTATAACAAAAGTTCGAATGTAAGAAACGAAAAAAGAAATAATATACAAAATTGTACATTCTAATTTACGACGCACCCAGCTGTCCGAAGCGCAGTAAATTTACAGCGAGCTATTATGTTTGTCACAAAATTATAGAAAAAACTACTCGTATTGTGAAAAAATTAAGCATGACCTTATTTGAAGATGTAGTTTTGATAAATACATGTAATTGAGAAAAAATTGTATTTTGAACATTGTAGTTGTAAGAAAACGACGAAAACGAAGCGCAGCTCAATTCCGAGCGGGCTATTATGTTTGTCAGGAAATTATAGAAAAACTTCTCATATTTTCAAAAAATTCAACATGACCTTATTTGAAGATCTGTTTTTTGATGAGCATATTTCATTAAGAAAAACAATCGTGTCTTCACAATTGTAGTTGAAGAAAGTGTACCATTGTAGTACTGCTCAATTGTGGTGCACAATTGTAGTAGTGCACAGTTGTAGAAAGTGTACAATTGTAGTGCTACAGAATGGCACAGACTTTCCCGTATTAGTTTTCTATTTCCTTGGATCTTCTCTAGCTATTCGGAATTGCCACATACTCTTTCTTGTCAGTTGCCATCTATCACCGTAAAAATTTTTCTGTCATTTTCTTACTTTTTCGGTTTCCTATTGGTAGAACGAATTTAGTAATTTTAAGAATATTAAAGAACACAAAAACTTAGTTCTAATTGGCAATTTAAAAAAAAATAATTATGTGCCGTTTTAAAGGAAATTGCGTTTTAGCGCTACTAAAACTACGAAATTTGAAGCTTATTTTCACAGAAAAGTTTTGAGTTTTCAAAATACTTTATTTGAAGTTATTTGCAGTACTTACACCCACAAATATAATAATGTTTACAAATTGCCGGTAATACGCGTATTAAAGATGTGAGAGATCTACATCTCTCACATCTTTAAATACATTTATGTAATTTTTGAAAGAACCAAAAAATAACTCAAAATAAACTTTATGTCATATTAAAAGAGTGTAATTAGCACTATCCGTTACAGAAGTTTGAAGAAAACATTTGCAGCCATATATGCGAAAATGGCGTTTCAGCGTTTCTGAAAATGCGGAATTTTGAGCTAGTTTTCACAGAAAACGGTTGTGTTTTCGAGAAACTTTACTTGACATTATTTAAAGTACTTGAACTTGTAAATATAATGATGTAAACAAATTGGCACTAATGTAAATATTATCGACGTGAGAGACAAGTTTAACTCTATCCCAACACATTTAACTCTATCCCAACCAAAACTTTAAAGAAAAACTTTAGAGCCGTTTTTGAGAAAATCTTGTTTTTGTATTTTTTTAAAGTGCACATATTACACGCAATATTGCGCGAAAAGTACTAAAATTTTCAAGAAAATGTTCGGGTAGCGACGTTTTGGGGTATATTTTTCCCCATCTTCAGGCTAAAAACAATACAGAAAAGGAGATATAATCAAAACTTTAATTAAAATTTAATATAATTAATATTAATTTAATTAATATTAATTAAATTAATATATTTAAGTTACTCGTGGCATGGAGTTGTACAGGTCTCTAACGAAGTCCTGTGCTAATCCATGCCATGCGGTCTGCACCTGAGCGCGCAGTTCTTGCAGATTGGTGAGTAGGGTTGGAGTAATGATCGCACGCTCTGCATCACCTCCAAAATTCTTGATGTAGGAAAGGCCTGGCAATGTGGCTGGTCATGGCAGAGTATCCACGGTTGCAAGGCATGCTCGGGAAATGGCTGCAGTATGCGGACGTGCGTTGTCCTGTTGAAATAGGGCATGGGCGCAGGCGTTCACGAACGGCAGAGCCACCGGTTGAAGGATCTCTTGAACGTACCGTGCGGCTGTCACGGTGCGCCTGAGAAACACTAACGGTGAACGGGCATCATGGTATATCGCGCCCCACATCATCTCACCAGGCTGGCGGGACGTGTGATGGAAACTACAAACCGCTCGTCGTGTTGCTCTACACTCTGTCTCCAGACACAGACCCAGTGGTCGACGTCATTAAGACAGAAGCGGGACTCGTCGCTGATGATGACCAACTGCAAGTCTGCATGGCGCTCTGGCGACGTTACTTGATGTCCATTGGCCGGCGCGGCCGTTTGAGCCCCTCTCATCTCGCTCGGTGGGCGCGATGTCATGCCACTACCCCCGACCACCCAATGCGCGGCCGACCGTGCAAACGAAATCATTGGCTTAGCTAATGATGTGCAAAATACCCACCGAGTATGCAACGGATCAGTAGGGTCCTTCGGGTAAAGCTTTTTTTTATTTCGATGAGTGTACGTTTCACGACATATGACATTTAACAGAACTTTAACTTGGGTTACAAAACAGAATTAGAGAAAATTTTAAAAAATATATAATATTATATGAAAACTAACATTAAAAACAAAAATAGTTTTCAGTTACCTATCTCAACGCGCGCCTTATAATTCGCTCGTACGGACCGGAAACGTTCTGGTCTCGCGCTCGATACGCGACAAAGCCGCTTAGAATAGAGTGGGCGTTCACTGAGGAAAGGGAGTTGCCCCGCCATTACGCTTCCCGAATTTCTTCACTTACCCGCCAACCTTCTCTCCACCCGAATGACTCGACAGCCCGCAGAAGTTACAACCTCGACTGCAGCCGGGAACAACTCCCCGGAGCTGATGCTCAGTAGCGCGCCTGGAGAGTATGACGTGGCCCCGTGAGCCCCCCCCCCGCTCGGCCCGCCTTCAGCCAGGACGTGCGCGATGGTGCACCGGAGCTGCTGCATGCCAACCGCCCTGACCTGCCAGATGCCGCCAACACTGCAGCAGCAGGAGGAGGAGGGAACACCGGTGGCACGCGCCATCGGCCGAGCCAAGAAATCAGCACTTGTGAGGCGTCCACGGGAGCTCTTCCACAAGGCGCACTCGCAGCGATGGCAACCACAATCCGCTCAGGGCACATACGCCGGCTCGCTAGCCGGGGCTGAAAAGGAATCCGGATTCTTCATACGGGGCTGCACATGAGAATTCATGTCTATAAATTCTTTTCCGCGGCCCGGATCAAATCCGCCCCCCCCACTGCCCTGGGAATAACAACAATGCGTGCCTCTGGGGGTGTACGCGCAAGGATGGCCAGCCCGCAGTAGAGTCTGTGAGCCATTTCATCTCCGAATGCAGGAGCCACTAGCGGCTATGGTTGCTGAGCCGTAACGGCATCTGCCACTTTTACAAAAAGCGCGCGGCTGGCAAGTGCTTCGGGAGAATCAGACCGTGTGTGATCCGAACCGGCCGGATCTGGTCCTCTGCTATAATAGTGGACGTCTCAATGGCGGCGGCATCATGGGCAACACAGAAAGGAAACTCGCAGACAAGAGAGAAAAATATGAACCGGTCCGCGCCTTCCTGCTAGGCTCTAGGTATGCCTCCGCGGAAGAGCCTCCGGTAGTCGTGGACGCCTTCGGCGACTGGAGTACGGAGAGCAACGCCGCGCTCCAAAAAGATGCTTCAGACCTTAGGCTCCCAAGGCCCTTAGAGAACGTATAATAGCGGAAGCCATCTCCGGGAGCGCGGTCTGTTTGTACTCGCACAAAGTGAGGGTCCTCCTCGCCCCGCGGGAGTATTTACCAACCATGCGCCCGCCGGCAACGCAAACCCCCGTCGCTCGCCCCCTCCACAGGACACGTCACCAGCGCCGCCACCACCCGTACCGCTGCTGGTGCGGTGTCCGACTCTGTGCAGGCGCCCTCACAGACTGCCCTGCGCCAGTCAGCAGAGTCCGTCGGCTACACCAGATGCTACCAAGAATAACGCGAGTGCCATGTCAAGTGTGCGAATGTGAAATGCAGATCTCTCATGCGTCGCCCTTTGCTCCTGCTGCATTGCCCGTGCTAAGTATTTCACCACTCTAAGTTAGTGCTACGTTTCTGTAAATAGTCGGTATTCTGTAAACAGTATTATATGCCACCATTATTGTACACATTGTGTTATGTCGCGCTAGTCACGGCGCGCATAAATTTGGAGGTGGCGCGCTAGCGTCAAGGCAGTGCGCCCTGACGGGAGCCGGCGGCTGCAGCAATCAGCTACAGCCACGGTTCGGCGGGCTCGAGCCATGGAGCGAGTCTCGCCGCCGGACGCCGGACCTTTAAAGGGAGCCGGCCGACGTCCCGGAAGGGAGTTGGAATCTGCCCGGCATCGAGAGTACTTCGCAGCACTATTGGAGACAGCACAGTCGACTTCGCAACGCCCCCGGATCTCTCTCTCGCAGTATTACTTCGGACTTCGGCAACACCCTCGGCACGTCACCCGGACTTTGCAACGACCTACGCTCTTCTCGGTACATCTCCTGGACATAGAAGATTTGGCTATGACCTGGTTTACTCTACCGGTCGCTGGAACATTGTTTGTACCGAGAAAACGCTACTTTGTTAATAAACTTATTTTAACTGGATCCACTGGTTCTTTTTGGACACAACACATTGTATAAGTCCTAGTATTTGATTTTGTTGAATTAAAAATTATTTTAGAAAAGAAATTAACGGGGTGATACGGCATTTAAAGGGAAAAGTTAGAGTAGCATTTAATAGGAGACTTTCCAGCATCGCTGATGTGATAACTTTCAAACGTTACTACAGATAATAAGAAAAAGAAAAAAAAATTGCGCATGAAATATTTTTAAATAAATCTTAGACAGGAAGAAATAATTGGCCAGACATTTATAAATATGTTCGCAGGCATAGGGGGAATAAACAAGAAATTGAGGAAATTCGAGTCTCAGACAACGCGCCACTGCACGATGACCAAGCGGAGGCAAATGCGTTCAACGCGTATTTTGAACAAGTATTCAAACCAAAACGGTACAGGAGCAAGTTAATTATTTTCCAAATGAAAACCAATTCAAGCTTCATGCATGGAAACTCCGCAAACGTCCAAGTTCGCCATTATTTCGCACAGCATTACATGACTTTCCCTATACTACGTTTATTACTCCGTATATATGTACGTATACGGGAAAGTAAAAGGGATCTGTGGTCCCTAAAAAGTCAAGAAATTAGTATCACCATTGGAAGCTAAAGACCACTAGATGCGTGGAAAGTATTAAAACAGATGAAAACAAATGAAATGAGATATGGACTTTTGCAGCTTATAAGCCTAGACAGATGGGTAAAATATAATGAACTTCTGTAGGAACACCGTATACAATACCACACTTTATATCATCCCTAGGATACATCTGACAACTATGTAGAAGATATAACACCAGCAGAAGTTAGAAAGTGGCGAAAAGCTTCAAAAGTGGTAAAGCTCCCGGACCTGGTGGGATAACGGTAGAACTAATAAAATCAGCTCCATCAGTATTGTTCGTTTCAGAATTATTTAATGCGTGCCTCAGGGGTCGTGGGATACCAAAAGTCTTTAAAGTGGGGTACATCTCCAATATATTTAAACTAGTGGTGCTACAGAATGGCACAAACTTTCCCGTATTAGTTTTCTATTTCTTTGTGTCTTCGCTAGCTATTTGGAATTGCGACATACTCTTTCATGCCAGCTATCATCTATCACAGCCAAAAATACATTTTTGTGCCATTTTCTTAATTTTTCGGTTTCCTATTGGTAAAACGGAAATATTAATTTTAGAATATTAAAGAACACAAGAATCTAGTTCTATATGGCAATTTTCTTTTAAAACTTATGTGCCGTTTAAGAGAAAATGGCGTTTAGCGCTACTAAAAATGCGAAATTTGAAGCTCATTTTCACAGAAAAGTTTTGAGTTTTCAAAATACTTTGTTTGAAGTTATTTGAAGCACTTACACTCACAAATATAATAATATTTACAAATTGCTGGTAATGTGAATATTAAAGATGTGAGAGATCATTCAAACAAATTACAATTATGTAATTTTGAAAAAACAAAAAAATAACTCAAAATAAACTCTACGCTTTACTAAAGAGTGCAATTATTACTATCTGTTACTAAAGTTTCAAGAAAAAATTTGCAGCCATCTATGAGAAAACGGCGTTTGAGCGTTTCTGAAAATGCAAAATTTTGAACTACTTTTCACAGAAAATGGTAGTGTTTTCGAAAAACTTTACTTGACATTATTTAAAGTGTATATACTCGTAAATATAATAATGTGAAAAAATCGCCGATAATGTAAATATTAACGACGTGAGAGAAAAGTAAAAAAAATACATCTTTGTAATTTTTGAAAAAAACAACCGATAGACCAATATGGCTTTTATGTCATCTGATAGAGTACATTTACCACTATCCCTACCAAGAGTTTAAAGAAAAAATTTGTAGCCGTTTTTGAGAAAATCGTGTTTTTGTAATTTTTTAATGTTGCACATATTGCACGCAATATTGCACGAAAACTACTAAAATTTTGAGAAACATTTACCTGACCTTTATGAAAGAACTCAATATGCAGAACAAATTTTATTTGAAGGAAAAATCTCTATCTTCAATTTTGTAGTTGAAGAAAGACGCCGAAAAAAATTCAAACATTCACAATTTTCGAAAATTCAGAGTTGTACGTGAAAATCGGACCTATGCCATGTCAAAAGTGTATTTTACTCTATTCATACAAGAAATTTAAAGAAAAAATTTGAAGCTGTTTTTGAGAAAAGTTTGAAAATCCCCGGGGGGCTTCATATAAAGTACCCCCAAATTTTGAAGAATCTTTTTCAAAATCTCAAAGCTTCGACTAGAATCAGATCGACCGTGGAATATCCATTTTGGAAGAAATCGTACGTATGGTTTTGGCGCAGTGTTCACAGACGGACAGACAGTCGGACGTTTTCTTTCAATTGGGTTTTCGGTATCAAGGACCTAAAAAACAGGGTTTCCGGCTACACCACGTGTAAGAGGATTTTTTTCTTAATTTAGCAACTGTTTTTATCCACTTATTCGTTTTCACGGCCCGGCAATTAATTTTTTTCCGCCGAAAATTGGCCATTTTTTCGCGCAGCATTACATAACTTTCCCTATACTACGTATATCACTCCGTGTATACGTACGTATACGGGAAAGTAAAAAGATTGGCAAGATAGAAGTAGATGGCATGATAGAATGGACCTCCATGGCCGCCAACGATCAACAACAAAGTGAAAGTGGACGCGACAGCGTGTACTCTGCAAGAGGGAGGCCAAAGTGCATTGTGGGTAGCTTGCAGATGTAAGTCTGAGCTCACATAGTTTGGATCTCAGCCACCAGGATCGCTTTTAAATACCTTTACAGATCCTGCATAACGCAGATATAGTTTGCACACCTGCTAGTCAGGCTGTCAGATGTATCAGACATATAGTTTACGGCTATATTATTGCTTGCGTCAACATACGTAATATTAGTGATGGCATGATTATTGCATCCTATTTTTGTATTATTTTATTTCATTATTTTTATTATTATTGTAATTGTTAATTAACTGCCACAGGGTCATATCCAACTGCAGTTCAAATAAATGTAATGTAATGTAATGTTAAAATGCGACTGTTTTGAATGTTTATGTGAAAGGTGTTAGTTTGTTAGTTAAGCTTAATAAGAATAAGTTGTGGGTCACATTTATTTGAAAATTGGTATTGGCGCACTTAAGAACGTAAATATCAGAATTCAAACTTAAGAACGTTCATTCATCCTGTAGCATTACTCACAGTTTTGTTTCCTCCGTATTCACTCAAAATTCATCAAATTTAATAAGTTCTAAGGCAATACTGTTCGTAGATTTTTCCAATTTTGTTTTAAAAAATACGATAATATGAATGAAAATTGAAATAAAATCTGCAATGCGATTCATCTGGTAATTCGTGTAGAGCAATACCTGCTTTTTGGGCACTGGATTTGAATCAATGCCACTATATAGATATACATAGGTGGCATTGTTTTAATTTCCGGCATACTCACAAGACTGCAGTGCCAAATCATGCAAAAACCCGTTTTTTGAAATTTCCTTGAATCTTCTGGCCGTATCCGAAAACAAATTATCAGTTTCCCACCAAGAGACCGAGAAGCGTCGAATGGTACGACGTCATACGTCTCGAATGATGTACGGGAAGTTGTCTGACTGTGAATGAGGACCCGCACACATACACACATGCACATACGCACACTCGTAGATACTCAAGTAATGTACAGTAGTCGCAGTGGCAGTTCACGGCCGCAGTGGGCTCAGGAGTTACTGCAGGGGGAGGGGTAAGAATCTGGTGCCTAGCTATAACTGTAAATCATAATGCAAAGATTGAATTCATTAGTGCCGAATGAAATAATGCATATGAACAATTGCTCGTGCTTGTAAATTAGTAAGTATACAATATTTCTCTTTATAGAGGTTTTTACATTGTTTAGATTCCTTATGTATCACTAAATATTTATTTTTTCTTTTGTTTGCAGGTCATAACAGTGAACAGTGTAGGAATTCCTGTAAGTTGACAGTTAATTTTACCCATGTTTCTGTTATCTCATAATTTTAAGTGAAATGACAACAAATGGCATTTCCTGTACGTTTTTTGTGTTGTGGATGTCAACAGACGTGATTGTATTTTTTACAGTTTTTAGATTAATACCGTCACATAATAATTTTCATTATCCGGGAACTGGTGTCGTGCTTTCCAACTTCTTTCTTCGGTGGCTTATGGTGTGTAAGAGTGCAAAGTTTTCGGCAGATTGTTTTCGGTGTTTCATTTCATGTAGTCTTGACAATTGTTTTCTCATTAACAGTGGGCGTAATAAAAATGAAACTAAAATGATTGTTAGTTAATATATAAAACAAACACAATAAACATTTATTACTCTTTGAGTAAATTTTTAATACTATTTGTTTTAATTTTGTTCTTCACGATTCATTAAGTACGCGTAGAAAGGATTGGAAACGTCGTTCACACACAACCTTTATTAAAATAGAAAAATTCTTTGTTACACCATAGTTATTCTTTAAAATAATGTGCAACGTGTCATTCAATGTTTGTTTTTTAAAGAAATGTTTACAACAATTTTTCTGAGATTTTTCCTTAGAAGAACCGGTCTTTTTTCAAAACTGTTGTGGTATTCATCTCCAGTTCTCCTTTCTTTTCTCCGCTGTTGCTATTTCTTCTAATATTTCTATTTCCCATCTTCTACTTCATAATCTTATTCTTTACGCACTTTCTCTTTGTTATTCGAATCGTGTTGACTTTAAACGGCAAAATCACCGTTTACATCACTGTCAGTATCACTAACAATTTCCATTGTCGACTATCGAAAGTAGGATTTACGAGAAACGTTTTCCGAGATCGTCCAGCACGTTCACCCATCTCTGCTAAGACAAGAAAGGTTCCACCACTGGTGATGTGCGGTCTGCGAGACCGCTCCGAACCTTAACTGTCTCGCAAAGATTAACTGCTGAAACTCAATCCTTTACTCCGCCTACGATTGTTGATTAGAAAGAAGTTAACATAAAAATAAACAAATAAACAAGCTTTTCTCGTGACATGCGAGAAGAGAGTGCGAATGCGTTTATTTTTCCTCGGCGGTCACAGAAACCAGACATTACCAGTTATGTGTTTCATTAACATCACTTTCTGCTCAAAATGTTATCTGAACAAATTTAATACTATTTAGGAAATAGTCCCATTTTGATTAAAGACAGTTTATTGTGCAGTGTATTGCTAAGGGTTATTTATATATTTTATAGTTAACCAATTGTAATAGTTGTTTTCTGTACTATGCAAACTCTAAAAATAAAGATACATAATGTACTAACTTCAATTTTAGAATCTAATAAATTTACAAATACGTATGATACAATCCATATGCGATGACAAACAACATTTGCCAAAATGTTGGTTGTATGAAGAGTGATTTTTAACTATTATTTTATGTTCCATAGCAATAAACTGTCTATAATCAAAATGGCAATACTTCCTAAATACGAATATCAACGGACAGTATACAAACATATAATAAAAAAATTAATACTACATAGTTTTATTCTCGTACTCGTAAATATACTTTCAACGGCATTGACGCATCTTACTTAGAGATACCTTTCTTTTTGTTTCTGAGAGTTCCTAGATATTATAGTTTCAATCGAAACTGTACTACTACAGTGTATACATCGGAAAAACGTATTTTCATCTTTTAGCCCTCTATTTAAGCAGACGCCAAAACGCATATTATTGACTACAAAATGCGTGTCCAAATTAGCGTAAATGCTTTTGGTTCTGTCAAATAAACTAAGTGAAATAAAACTAGGAGAACTTAACATAGTCTTCGGCAGGGTAGGATTACATTTTGCCTGTCAGCAACTCAAAGATATGCCACTACTGCAGTCATCCCACCCAGCAGTCCCATCTGATTCACTCGTCGATAGCAAAGCTATCATAATCCAGTTTAGTTGATCTAACAAGACTGTTGTACCTGGACTTGAATCATCTTCCTCAAAATCTTATTTAATATTCGTTGCCATACAAATTGTAATGAAGGTTAACGATGAACAAAATTTGATGAACTACACTGGTTAATAATGGATCATTGTATTATAAAAAACAAGCGAAGCCCGGCAGCTGTTGTTCTGCCCTTTATCTCCTTCCTTTTCCTTCCTTCTCCCTGTCTCTCTCCGTCTCTCTCACCGTCTTTCTCTCTCCGTCTCTTTCTCTCCCTTCGTCTCTCACCCCTCCTCTATCTCTCTTCGTTTCTCTTTCTCCGTCTTCTGAGACATTTGGCCTCAAAATATTACTTTTTAAGGCCCTAGAACGCTTTGTTTAGGAGTTATTTAAAGATGTAGTTTCAAAAAACCAACAGAGTGTATCGGCTTGCATTTGGCATGATTATTTAGTTTATTCCAAAGCGCAATCTAACGCCATTTTTTCGATATTTTAATAGTTATTCTGCTATTTAGGGCGGAGATGATTCCAACAAAACAGAGAAAATTAAATTTATTGTAATGGTTTATTGACCTTAATAAACAAACGGATATTTTTAACAATTTATTTATTATGCATAAATTGTCTTTTCGACACTATTTGGGGTCTTTTTCAAAAATCAAAAAAATACAATGAAAGTTCTAATTAGATGATGAATTAACAATAAAACTATTACACACCTAATAAAACAATGCAATTAAAAGGAATGAACAATAATAAAATACAAATTGCGACATACCTAGTGTCCAGAATTTGTTGACATCGTAGATAAAAAGGTAGCATTTAATCAAAATTGTCACTGTGGTATAAAAACTGGACAGGCTGTAAAATTCATCCGGACAACTGACATAAGTCGCTTTTTAAAATTGGTTACACGTTCCCAGAATTTACAGTAGTACTGTGCAGATCATTGAATAAAATTAGCCAAAGTACATCAGAGATTACATACACATAAAGAAATCAATCTATCCAAGAGTATGCAAAGCCATGAGAAGTGAACCAATGTGTTTAAGTCAAAAAGTTACATCTTTCAATAATTGTGGATCTGATGGAATAAAGTGATAGAAATATGTCAAACTGCAATTGTGGAAGTTAGGTAAATATATAACAGACTTAAAAGTAAAGTTATAATAGAGAAAAGGGAAAAATTACGAAGTGTCGCATCGTAAAAGACAGTTCAAATAAATGACAAATTTTTCTGTGAAAATTACAAGACAATAATAGCTAAAAATAGATGACGATGAGATTAAGTGTGTCAAAACAAAATCAGTTATTATTATGTTTGTAAAATGGGATGATAAATGCCATTCAGTTGTTCTGTATCTATTTGGAAGTTAAGAGTATGATTAGTACTGTAGATAAAAACCATTTCAGAAAGAAATTTTGAATGGTAGGTATTTTTCATATCAAGTATTTTAATGTTTTCCTAAAGAATATTATGATTATGCTCTATTTTATGTTGTGTTATGACATTATGTTTGGATGCAACCATTTTAATATTGTTTACGTGCTCTTTAATGCGAATTTCAAGGGCTCTCTTGGTCGTACCTATGTATTTGGCAGGACAATGCTGGCACGAAATTTGGTAAACAACATTATGTAGCCTGTTGATAGGAGTTGGATATTTTCCTTCCTTAATGTATCGACTGAAAGTTTCAGTAGTCTTAAAATTGGTGATAATATTACGTTTAGAGAGTGATTTTCTAATGGAGTTGGAGACTAGAGGTAAATAAGGAACTAGTGGTGCTACGGAATGGCACAGACTTTCCCGTATTAGTTTTCTATTTCTTTGGGTCTCCGCTAGCCATTCGAAATTGCCACAAACTCTTTCTTGCCAGCTGTCATCTATCACAGCCAAACGTACATCTTTTTGTCATTTTCTTAATTTTTCGGTTTCCTATTGGTAGAACGGAAACATTCATTTTGGAATATTAAAGAACACAAAAACCTAGTCATAAATGGCAATTTTCTTTTTAAAAAGTATGTGCCGTTTAAGAGAAAATGGCGTTTAGCGCTACTAAAAATGCGAAATTTGAAGCTCATTTCCACGGAAAAGTTTTGAGTTTTCAAAATACTTTATTTGAAGTTATTTGAAGCACTTACACTCACAAATATAATAATATTTACAAATTGCTGGTAATGTGCATATTAAAGATGTGAGAGATCTTTCAAAAAAATTACAATTATGTAATTTTTTGAAAAAACAAAAAATAACTCAAAATAAACTTTACGCTTTACTAAAGAGTGTAATTATCACTATCTGTTACAAAAGTTTCAAGAAAAAATTTGCAGCCATATATGAGAAAATGGCGTTTGAGCATTTCTGAAAATGCCGAAATTTGAGCTACTTTTCACAGAAAACGGTAGTGTTTTCGAGAAACTTTACTTGACATTATTTAAAGCACATGCACTCTTAAATATAACAATGGGAAACAATCGTCGCTAATGTAAATATTGTCGACGTGAGAAAAATGTGAAAAAAATTACATTTTTGTAATTTTTGAAAAAACCAACCGATAGACCAAAATGGCTTTTCTGTCATGGATGGATTACATTTACCACTATCCCTACCAAAAGTTTAAAGAAAATATTTGGAGCCGTTTTTGAGAAAATATTGTTTATGTAATTTTTTAAAATTGCACATATTGTACGCAATATTGCGCGAAAAATACTAAAATTTTCAAAAAAATGAATATGATCTTGAACTCACTACGAAGAAAAAAATTTATTTGAAGGAAAAATCTCAATCTTCAATTTTGTAGTTCCAGAAAGACGCCGTAAAAATTTTAAACATTTGTAATTTTCAAAAATGCAGAGTTATCCGTGAAAATCAGACCTATGCCATGTTAATAAGTGTATTTTACTCCATTCATTTAAGAAATTTAAAGAAAAATTTGGAGCCATTTTTGAGAAAATTTTGAAAATCCTCGGGGGGCTTCATATAAAGTACCCCCAAATTTTGAAGAATCCTTTTTCAAAATCTCAAAGATTCGCCTAGAAGCAGATAGACCGGGGAATATCCATTTTGGAAGAAATCGTAAGTATGGTTTAGGCGCTAGCAGTGTTCACAGACGGACGGAAAGACGGACGTTTTCCTTTTGTTATGTTCCCAAAATGAACGAAAGTCGTCGTCATAACAAACAATTTATTTATTCTTCTAACCAACATATTTACATAATATCACAAATTATACCAGGAGCTATTTCCTTGTCGGTTGGCATTAGCGCCAAAGTCCGTGTCCCACCAGTGAGTCACTTAGCACCAATTCTGTAACACACGTCTGACTGCGCGACCCCGCCATGCGCATATCCAGCGCGCCTCTCGCCATGCATCACCAAGCTGGCGCCATCCCGGCTGGTAGTCGCGTCGCATTCCGCACGCCACTGGTGCGGCCTCTCCGCGTGTGCTTCCTCTCCTGGCTGCAGGCTCTCTCCAGCGACTCCACTGCGCTGTTTCCCCGTTGTGCCGCGGTGCTCCTCTGACCGCTACTACCTGACTGCCTGACTACCTGACTCCTGACTCCTGACTCCTGACTCCTGACTCCTGACTCCTGACTCCTGACTCCTGACTCCTGACTCCTGACTCTCGGGGTGCCGACCGCCCCTTTTAAAGGGCCGGCGTCCGGCGGCCAGACTCGCCTCCTGGCTCGAGCCCGCCGAACCGTGGCTGCAGCCCGTTGCTGCCGCCGCCGGCTCCCGCCAGGGCGCGCTGCCTTAGCGCTAGCGCGCCACATCCAAAGTTATGAGCGCCGTGACCAGGCGCGACATAACACCTTTCAATTGGTTTTTCGGTATCAAGGACCTAGAAAACAGGGTTTCTGGCTATACTACGTGTTAGGGGATTTTTTTCTTAATTTAGTAGCTGGTTTTATCCACTTATTCGTTTTCACGGCCCGGCAATTAATTTTTTCCGCCGAAAATTGGCCATTTTTTCGCGCAGCATTACATAACTTTCCCTATACTACGTATATCACTCAGTGTTTACGTACGTATACGGGAAAGTAAAAATGTGCGGTGCGTCATCTCCCTCTCCAGTCTGACCGCTAATACGTCACCTTGCCCGCGCCGTGCCGCGGGCATTGCGCGTATCAATCTTGAAGGCGCGCCTCTTTTGAACGGCGCCGCGCTCGCTCGCCATCGTTTGCAGACGTTGATTGCACGTTGCAGTGGGCGTGGGGGATGAATGTGATGCGTCCGCAATCGTCACAATATATATGTGTAATAAATCCCCCTGCCGGCCAAACCTTCCTCAGAACATCTGATTTGTGACTTGGAATCGGGGACGAGTTTTTTATAACAAAAACACAACACAATTAAAATTTAACAAAGAATAACTTAATCTAAGAAATAAAAATGAGATTATGTATGAATGTACATCGAGTTGCATGCAAATAATACCTTGCGGCTCAATTACATTTAATTTATAATTTACTACTGGCATACTTCATCAAAATAACACAAGGTAATTAAAAATAGGCCGCTTTCACTCATGCTCACGCTGATGGCGTCCGAACTTCTCCCTCTGATAGTTTGCAGTCCTTCCACATTGCGATAACAGATACATTACCATGTCTGATAGCTTCTCGGCAGGGGAATGCCCCCAGCTGGCGTCGGCCTCAAGCGAACGGGGGAGGAGGCGGCTCGCCTCCTGCTACGGCCAAGGTCAACCGCTCCCTCAGCCGCCCGGCCGATTTCGGCCGCAAGGACACTCACCCAGCGATAATCACCTGCCAGGGATCTCAGGATGACGTCATGGGCGACTGCAGTGGCGGATTCCCTTCGTCTCCGGATTGCGACTCGCAAGTGGCTCACATGAGTTACGCAAACGCGTGCGGCGAGCGATCACGACTACGGCCGGTCAATTGCACATGGCGGCAAAGTCGATCTCGGCTAATGCTTTCATCACGATTTGGAGACTCGGTCCACACAACAACTGATGCGGAAACCGGCATTTAAGTCTCCTCCTGATGCTATTCTCCGATAACTAGGCGAGAGCGATTGACTGTTACTGATGCGATTACAAGTTCCTCCCGTACTGACGAGAGCTCTGATACCCCCTCCTACTACTTCTTAGGTTCGCTCTGATTGTCGGAAATTAAATTTCGGCGGAGTGGCGGGGCGTAGCTCCGGCCAATGCCTCGCCTTCTCGCAAACGGAAAATTTCCGTGGTACGTTTTGGCCGTTGGCTCCGCGAAGCGTCGATTTTTGCTCCGCGGTCCGCGAAAAACCGTTGCGACCTAGTTCCCACGGGTGGCACGTGTTCGGAGTCCGTTTAGATGTAAACATGGAGTGGTTGTTTGTCTCCGGGCCGGTGTTTTGATGACGGCGTCGCCAAATAGACAAAGCCTGCCCTTCTCCTCTTCGTCCTCTCGGGTTGCGGTGGCCGGTGCGGTTCGGCCGGGCGCGGCCGGACAAAAGGGAAAGGACGGTCGTAAAGCTCCCAACCGCTCCTTGCTTTCGTAAGGAGCCTGGCTCGCCGATGCGAGAGGCAGAACCGCCCCCCCTCTGTTACTCGCCCGATCGAATCGAAATTTATACGAAATGAATTAATATTCCTTTTATATTTCGTTCGCGGCAGGTCGTACCGTTACACATATCATTCTTTTCATAGTCTGCATACGATCTGTAAGAGAACCTTGAAATTTTTCGGCAGATTCCCACATCATATACAAAAAAGAAAATCACCATAGTAGATTTTTTGTCCAATACTGCGTTCGGATAAAAAATACAAATATGCTACAAAAACACATTTATTTTATTGCTTTCGTGTGTTGGCACCGACCCCTTCTGGTCATGGTCGCGGATGACGTCAGAGCGGAGAGCGGCCAGAGGAGAGCCCGTCCAGTCGGGCACCGATCCTCTTGGGACAGCCAAGACAGGTAGCGGCCAAGACAGCTCGCCAGTGTTCGCGCGTTACCGCGAGGTTTAAAAGTAAGGATTGTACAATTTTTTTCGGAGAGGCAGTATCTCACTGATACCTGGCGCATGACAGCCCCAAATTTAGCGATATTATTTCTCATTTCCTCTTGTAAATTATTTTTGGATTGAAAGGATATTCATTTCTCTGTCGTGTTTTTTGTACGAAAGTAATAATTGCTTTAGTATACTACGTTCAAGTTAGGATCACAGTTTTCTACGCAGTGTTTTACTAAATGTAAGAGGACATTTAACTAGAGAAGATCGAGAGATATTTCTTTCAGTTTTAACTGTAGTTAGAAGACTTTTTGTTTAGTTGTATCATTAATGAAAATTGAAAAGTTTCCGTAACACATTAATAAATTATTTTATTGGATACATTGTTATTGCATTTTTTAAGGCCCAGAAAAAAATTCCACCTAAATCTCAGATTTTAGCGGCTTTAATATCCGTGCACATGTTATATCTGTAAACAATGTATAATATGTCCTTTCAACTACGTTGAAACCATAAGAAAAGTGATATATGTCGTGGAGATTCATATTCTTCTTTTGTCATGCTTGGTTAAAACTTTTTCATTTTATTTACCATCCACATCTGTGAAATGAAACAATCATTAAGATAGTGTATTGCACTTGAACACATTTATCTTGTTCACAAAAATTTGACACATTCTGTCGACTTAAATGATGATTTCGATAAATTACTCAACCCAATTCTCCTTCACGGTATAACACGTTTTGTCGTTTTATAAGAAATTTTCAAAAGAGAGGTAAAAATTAGTGTGGCAGAGAGTACAAGCCGCGTTTATGTGCTCTTAAGGAGAAATCTATAAACTTATCGTTGTATCACACTATACTTATTCCATCCATCACATTATACTTCTACAAGCACGAGGTATGTGCCCTTAACGGGATACATAGCTTTAGATATATGGACTAATAATAATAGTAGTAGTAGTAGTAGTAGTAGAAGTAACAATTTAATAATAATAATAATAATAATAATAATAATAATAATTCCATCTTTCTCATCTTATTCTTAACAGCCGGTCTTCATTCCAAAGAAATTTACTATAACTGACCTCTGAATTGGATGGTCACTTCTTAGCAAATATAAAAGCAAAGCAGGTGAGGAAAAAGAAACCTTGCTCGTCTTGACATCGCGTATATTTGAACGGGAAATTTAAATGAAATGCTTACGGTGTGTTTAATCTTACATTTTTGATTGAGAAAAAAAACAAATATGACAAAAGAGAGAATTTAAATATTTATAACTCGAAGAATTTTCCTTTAATAAGCAGCTTGATATTTGTTCTCAATGAAATTCTATTATATTTTAAAAGGAAAATAACCCTAGATTTGTTTTCACGTCCTCTTATTAACCACTTTTACAGTATAAATACTAAAATGGTTACTAAGTTTACTAAAATCATTTCAATAAAACATTAAAAAAGTTTAAATCTGATTTCGTTATCCACTTACCGGCTCCTCGTCAGTTTTTCTTTTGACGTAATAGTGAACGAACAGTTCCGCCTTCTCTTCGAGTCGAGGGGCTGCGTACACAAACCATCGCTCGAGGCGCGAGCTGGCCTCTTTATTCAACATATCTGATACGTCGCCACCACCCTTAACATTCACCTGCAAGTGATATTCCAGCTTATTATTGATTCATGAGTGATTCCAGGCGCGCCAACTGCTATTTTCATTATTTCCCTGTAGTGCATGCTTTAATCGCGGGAGGTAGCGGAGATTATCTTCCGCTGGACGGCGAGATCCGGCGTCGACCTACAAGTCAGCTTGCGGGGTTTTCCCCAGCCGGGTATCTCTCTCTAGGGAGGCAATGACCCAGCCAGGACAAGCTCTAGGCTCCAGATTGATTTCCAGAAATATGGTAATGTAGTGCGTGTAAGTAGAAGCCTGTGTTCGTAAGGGTTGAGAATACTTCAAGGATGAAGAGATCACCCCCGTGGCCATTTGTTATGGTACTGCTCCGGCATTCGACTAGCTTTCATCGTAGAAACCACGGGAAACTGGATTAGAGCAGCCGAGCCCTAGAATTCTCCTCCAGGCAGCAGATGAGTTCGATCTAGTTATCTAGCTAGTATCCTGCCACCGCCGGACTGGAACCCTGTCACCTCCCGGTCAGCGGTACTGCAATGACATCAACTGATGCCCTGAGTCACAAGCTGGTGAGAGCATGTTATTGAGCGATTTGAGGTATAATGTAGATAAAGAAATGTCTTACGCTTTTACAGGATATAACATACGGTATTCAATCCCTAATAGTATTTGAGTAACTGCGAATGTTCATGGCGTTCGTTCGCCCGTCCGTGAGTTCGTCACTCACAGTTAGACCACTCCTCGTTCCCCAATCGAGTCATTTGAAGTGTAATTCGACGCGTCTCGGTTTCTTACTAGTTATTTGTTTAATAAAAGTTCCAATTTCTTTTTTAGAGTCATACTGTTTATTTATTAAAACATACTATGTACCATAAATTGGCATGGCTACGTTTCGGAGTTCAGAAATGTGCCCCCATCATCAGGCCTTTAAACATTTATGTAGCTAAAATATCAAGGTGTAATTAAGGAGAATATCATGAAGATTTTTCTTTTACATATTGATATTTTAGCTACATAAATATTTAAAGGCCTGATGATGGAGGCACATTTCTGAACTCCGAGAGACATGATATCAGTATGGCACACATATATTCGTATTTCGGACGTTAATGATAGTTCAAAAACATAAATATGGGACGTGTACATGTTATACGTCACAATTATAAATCTTTTGCAACTTTAGAGGTCAATTTCTCACGTTCGAGACATCCAAGTGGTATGGCACTTACAGATTCGCCTTCTAGATATTAAAATCAATCAAAAAATATTTGTCTCAGGGTGAACCTATCATACATGGATTAGTGACATTTCTGACATTTTGAACCTGTATAGCGGCTACTTAGAGACGCCGCAACGGTATGGCGTGGTCATCATCGGCAATGAAAAATAATTTTATACAAAAATCTCTTTGAGCTCGTAATGCAAGCGGGCATAAAAATGACACTTTCAATTCAGTATGGTGGACAGTTCGAGAAGCCGCTTCGGTATGGCATACAACTCCTTCACCCTTTGGCTATCTAAGGAACAATATACAACTAGAATTATCTGTGTACTCATTTCCCCATGGTCTATTTTTTTCGACATATTTAAAACATTGCGCAGCGCAAAGCCGACACCTACAGACCGTCATACTTGCATTTCCTTGTTCCTCATAACACTGGCTAAGTTCTCAAAAAGTTTTAGCTTTGAGCTTATCATACGTCGATTTTCTTTGCTGGCTCCCGGTCTATTAGGTGTGTTGACCATCTCTGTTTTTAATTTTTCCAACGAACAGGGTGTTAACCCGTAGCATTAACCTGGAGAGCCAAGTAATTTTTAATTCTGTTTTTTTCCCGTAGCCTTTGATAAACCAATATCCAAACTACAAGGCAGCAGCTGGTGTTTTTATTTTTGTTTATACTATTACTGTTTTACTAGCTGAATGTGGCGTCGCCGACGCTTTAAACTATTTTAAAAAAACCTTCATGTGTAGAAAATGTATCTCGTACTTCATTTCGTTCATGCGTAACTTTGTTCAAATATGTTCTTACAGTATCTGGCGTTGGACTTATCAATGAAGCGTAGTAGCTGATAATGTTATACTCGCCTTCAAGAATTCCCAACATTCAATGGCGTTGTATGTTACCTTCATAATGTATATGAAGTTGTAATATTGCAATTTAAAAATTATAATTGTCGTAAGAAATACTTGAAGGTATTGAAGATGCGAATAGTTTAAAATTAGTGAAGCTACATTTTTTACGATTTTTGCTAATATGCACAATAATGCACGAAGATCACCTGTAAGTTGTTCTTCTAGGTTATTCTATAATCCTAACATGAGATCACTCTCAATTAGTTCAAAAATTCTTCCGCAAAATCATCTACAACATTAAATGTAGTTGTAAATGATTAAGTAAATCCTTTCCCGGATTTGCTTAACAATTCCATTTTTCCCTATAATTTTTGAAGAGATTAAAAGTCCTCAAACCCAGTCTAATTTGTGTTCACTTCCACTTTTGCGGTCCTTCCATATCGGTATTTGTACACTTAGGAACGTAAAAGTGGGAAGTCGAACAGAGTTCATTCATTCTCTAACATGACTCTCAGTTTTGTTTTCTCCGTATTCATTTGAAATTCTTCAAATTTAATACGTTACAAGACAATACTGTTTGTAGAGTTTGCAAATTATTTTTTTAAATACGGTATTATGCCTACAGATATAATTGAAATTGAAATATTCTTCGTGCGTCACTTGTTCAAATTAACTTCAATTGTTCACGTAAATATGTCAACATCAGTGACGCCAACGTCGTGAAAGAAAATAATGGCATATTGAGCGAAAAAAATGCCTTTGGATATTGGAGTTTAATCAACGCCACCTACATAGATCTATTTAGGTGGCAATGGTTTAATTCCCGGTATACTCACGAATATGGCAGCACCAAAACACGCAAAAACACGTTTTTGGAAATTTATTTTAATATTCCTACAGAACCTAAAAACAAATTATCAGTTCCCCTTCATGAGACCGAGACGTGAGAAGAAAAAACGTGAGAAGAAAAAAAAAGAGTAAGATTTATAATGTGGCAATTGATTGAAAGTTTTGGTATAGAACATAAAATTCCACAAACAATATACGTAAGTACATGCATTTAAATTTTTACTTTAGATTTGTTTATTATTTTCAGTTATAAAGAGAAAGGAGTTCGGGGGCTGAAACCCCAATACGACTAAAATTTAAATTTATTTTAGTGAGAAGTGTTTTAGTGTGTACTGAACAACAGGTTTTTCCAGATTGGAGAAAGGCAGAGAGAGGCGTGATAGCGCGGAGGGAATATACAATAGATTAAATAGGAGTAGGCTCTGCCATAGGGCGGGAATAGATGGAATTTCTCTTTATGTTTAATATAAAATTATGATAAATACCCCGGAAATACGGGGTTCTTCTGCTAGAAAAATTATTATACAGAAAATTAATATAATATATAAAAATCAATGTTTATTGGTTCGTGCTTAATGCGCTGCCGTAGCAGGCATCCAATTGCGATAAAATGTGTCAACACATTGGCTTGCACTTGCGGGAAGAACATAGGCATAATACAATTATTGTAACTCCACTATATGGCGCTAGGGCACACTATGGCGTTTCAGCTAAATGCAATTCCCAATGCACGTGAGCTTCATTGTTGCTGGGCGTTACCGTGTGCTGCAGGGCGAGGTCGAGGAGCACACAAGGAGCAGGCGGCGCAGGTTGATGACAGGGAAGTGAAAAAAAGACAGGGAAAAGAGAGAGAGAGAGAGAGAGAGGGGGGGAGAAAGAGAGAGGAAAAATAGAGAGAGAAAAAGAGAAGTAAATAGAGAAAGAAGGGAAAATAATGAAAGAGAAGGAAAGAGAGAACAAAGGGGAAATAGCGAAAGAGAAGGAAAATAGAGAGAGGGAAAACATTGAAAGAGAAGGAAATTAGAGAGGGGGAAAATAGAGAAAGGGAGAAATAGAGGGAGAGGAAATAGAGAGTAGAGAGGGAAATGAGAGAGCGGGAAAAGGGTTAGAGAGTGGGAGAAGAGAGACTCAGAGAGGATAAAGAGACACAGAGATGGAGAAAGGAGACAGAGGGAGAAAAGAGACACAGAGGCGGAAAAGAAACACAGATGGAAAAGAGAGAGTGGGGAAAATGAGAGAAGAGGAAAAGAGGGAGATGGAGAGAGGAGAAAAAGAGAAGGGGAAAGGGAGGTGAAAAGATAGGAGGGAGAGGAATATTTCCTCAATATTTCTTCTGCGGCAGCAACGCGCCGGGTACCAGCTAGTTATTTATAAAACTAAACGACGAAGAGTATCCAATTTTGGCCAATTCAGTCTGTGCATTGCTTACGGGATAACGTCCCGGCGTATTAGCAACGAAGACTGACTTATCCTGTATTTTTATGTTATCACTTACACGTATGTCTCCTATTGTCATGTGAACTCGCACTTTCTTGAGTTTGAAAGTGATACCCAATTCCATTTTGACGTCGATGACGAGGTTTTTCACCTGACATCTGTAGGAAAGATATCAAAAATTAGATTAGAGTTCCTGGCAGCCGAGTATCACTAATCATGTAGTGAAGATAACATTGGGAATCGAATGAGTCGATATTAACGTAATGGATAAATTTTGGTACCATTTTTAGTATTTTTGTCATGATATATTCATCATATCATGATATATCTCTGATAAAGACAATCTTGCGTTGACGAAATATCGAAAATATTATAAATACAGAAAATAAGCCTAAAATGTTTGTGGATTATATTTGTATCCCCAAAGTTATTTTCAACTACTATATTTATTCAACATGTGCCAAATATTGAGAATATTTTTCATGCATTAACATGTGCTGTTTAATTTTATAAGTTCACTGAGAAAATGTTTTTTAAATTAAATATTTTCTTTTTTAAAATATTTTATGTGAATTATTTTATTGAATACTGGTATATTTCGAAAGAGTTGTCAATTAATTTCAAATTTGTTACATAAGAAGGTAACAACAGCAATAGCGAACATTATTTAATGTAATATTTTGGCTACCTTTTTTGCAAAATATGACAGATGTCAAAAACATTTTTGAAAATTTGGAATAAAGTTTACACTATTTCTTTTTACACTCATGAATAACGTAGTGTACTCCAACACCTGCATGAACAAGGAACGAATCAACTTGTATTTTTACATTCCTGTATATGTACTTGTATACGGAGTATTATACGTACATATACGGGAAAGTAAAAATACAGGTAGGAGTATAGGGGAAGTTATGTAATGCTGTGCGAAAAAATGGAGAATTTTCGGCAGAAAAAAAATTCGTTGCCGGGTCGTGTTAACAAAAAAGTGGATAAATCCCGTTGCTAAGTATAGAAAAAAATCCCCTAACACGTGGTGTAGTCAGAATCCCAATTTTGTAAGATTGTTCTTGATACCGAAAAACCTATTGAAAGCAAAACGTCCGTCCATCTGCTGTCCGTCTGTTCGTCGGGTGTATGTGAACACTAGCACTTAAATTATATGTACTATTTTTTCAAATTTAAGAAACCCCTGTCCATCCGACCTGAGTTGACGCTCTGAGATTTTGAAAAACATTCATTAATTTTTGGGGGTACTTTACATGAAGACCCCGGACATTTTCAAATTTTTTTCAAAACCTGCTTCAATTTCTTCTTTTACATTTCTTGTAAGAATAAAGTAAAACACGCTCATTAACGTGGCATAGGTGCGATTTTCACGGTTAACTCTGAATTTTCGAAAATTGCAAAAGTTTGAATTTTGTTCGGCGTCTTCCTCCAACTACAAAATTGCAGATTTTTGCTTCAAATAAAATTTGTTCTTTATAGTGAGTTCTTTCTTTAAAGTCAGGTTCAGTTTTTGAAAATTTTAATAGTTTTCGCGCAATATTGCGCATAATATATCCAATTATTTAAAAAATACAAGAACAAGTTTTTCTTAAAAACAGCTCCAATTTTTTTCTTTAAACTTTTGATAGGGATAGTGCTAAATGTACTCTATGAGATGACATAAACGCTGTATTGCTCTAGTCTTGTTTTTTTCAAAAATTGCAAAAATGTAATTTTTTACTAGTGTCTCACGTCGTTAATATTTACATTTACGGCGATTTGTTCAATTAATATATTAATGAGTACATGTGTTTTAAATAATGGCATTCAAAGTTTCTCGTTACCGTTTTTTGTGAAAACTAGCTCAAAATTCCGCATTTTCAGAAACACTCAAACGCCATTTTCCCATAAATTGCTCCAAATTATTTCTTCAAATGTTTGGAATGGATAGTGCTAATTGCACTCTTTAATACGATGTAAAGTTTATTTCGATTTTTTTGTGTTTTCACAAATTACACAAATGTATTTTTTTAAGATCCCTCACATCTTTAATATGTACATTACCAGCAATTTGTAAACATTATTATATTTGTGAGGGTAAATGCTTCAAATGACTTCAAATGAAGTTTTTTGAAAACTAAAAAATGTTTGTGAAAAAGAACTTCAAATTACGCATTTTTCCTAGCGCCTAAATCCAATTTTCTTAAAAGAGGCTATAAAAAGGGCTTGCTATTTAGGACGAAGATTTTGTGTTGTTTAACATTCTACAATTAATATTTCCGTTCTACCATTAGGAAACCGAAAGATACGAAAATGTAAAAATAATATTTTGGGCGGCGATAGATGGCAGCTGGCAAAAGTTGTGGCAATTTCGAATAGCTAGCCCAGACCCAAGGAGGAAGAAAACTAATACGGGAAAGTCCATTCTGTAGATCCACTAGTTAATGCGTCCACTTTTTCTGATTTCTAGATTTGAAAACCAGTTCAACATTCTCTACGTTCCAATACCCAACTCCGAATACACAAAACTGTTCTCTACATCGGCATACTATACTAATGTAAGATTTTAACATGTTTATGGGCGGTCATAACGTAAGCAAACGTAGTTTCCAGGAATGATTACGCATGACTTGGATTTTTTTCTGATAAAAGTGAAAGACGCTATTACGTAGGGTTATGAAATGTTTTAATATTAAAAGTTCTAAACTATGGAGTTGTGAGTTCTTAACTAAACAAAAATAGAGGGAAGCCTTTCGTGTTACCACAGCACATACCGTCTCGCATTATTTTTAACATTAGGAAAGTTCTAAATTCAACGAAAATCGGACCGTGCCATTTTTCTTTTCACTTCCCACTATTCGAGAACAAAATTTAGAGAAACAATTTGGAGTATTTTTGAGAAAATATTGTTTTTCGATTAGCTTTTATTACACGCAAAATATCGCAAAAACTTCTTGTATTTTGAAAAAAAATGTACATGATTTGTTTTCAATACAATTTTATTGATTAGAATTCAATGAAATTCGGTCTTGCGCCATTTTAAGTGTAATTTGCTCCCTAGGAGTAAAAAAATCTAAAGAAAAATTGTGGAGCTACTTTTATGAAAATGTTGGAGCGTCATGTATATTTTTTTAGAAATCAAAATATCCGTTTCAAATTCAAAAGAGGTCAATCGGTAAATATCGATTTTAATAAAACCCTTCGCCCAGTTGAGTCGCTGGCGTTGTTCGCAGACGGGGTGGCCATGTGCCGTAAACCAATTTTTGGGCAAAGAAACTAAAAACGAGAATTATAAGTAAAAACATATTTTTGGATGAAGGTTTCCTTCCCATAGGAGAGAGAATAACTTATTTTTTCAGTACCAGGGACTCACAATAATGGTTTTTGCCGAAAAATCGCTGTTTCCTCTACACATTACAATATTTTCTCTGTACTACGTCAGAAGTATGCAAGAAAATTAAACACTCTCTTCGCGGTCCATTACGGATTCTTTCCTCCAACGGTATTTGGCCTTTACGTCGAAATATTTTACAGTACCATAGTGTGCCTCGGTGGGTGAGGATTAGCTTGCTGGCCTCTGAACCCCCTTCGATCCCGCCGGACGTGCGTGGATTTTCGAAGAGTGGTAAATCCACAGTAGCCGTGTCACACTTGTGGGATGTAAAAAAGAACCCTGGCGGATGCCCGGCAAAATTTAGTCCCCCCTACAGCTTGGATGTAATTAACTGAGACCGGCATCTGGCGGAGAAAGTGAGAGTCAAATCCCAGGGGCAATTATGGGACCACCCGCGAGGTGCGCCTGTTCAACAAAGGTCCCCAGACCAGACCCGGGTGCTGAACAACTGCCTAAGGGCTGCGTCCCCGCCTGATAGTCCCATATTGCAAATAAATAAACAGAAGCATACTCACGAAAACGGCCCGTCTCCATTGATGGGCGTTTCCTTCCCTTTGAGCGTGGTGTGCCCTCGGGCTGAGTATTGGCCCGTGGCGTTGACGACGGGCACCGTCATCGTGAACCAGACGGTGGGGTTGGGCGGCACGGGCACGCCGGCGGCCGGGAGCAGCGTCTGCGTGACGAAGGCCCCGAAGCCCTCCAGGCGCACCTCGCGCAGCGCCACGTCCACGGCCAGGGAGGGCTCCTGGCGCACCGAGAAGTCGTACCGCTCCGCCTGCAGCGGGTCCAGCACGGGGATGTCCAACGCCGGATGGCCCTGCGCACGGCCCCCCGCAGCCATTTCAACGCCTCCCCACTATGTATGAGGTGGCTCAGGACATCAACTAATGTATTTAATATTTTCCGTTTCTTTCTATATTTTTAATATACATCAATCAGTTGGTCCATTATTTAAAAGACAGAAAATATTTCAAATAACAGTTTATATATTAAAAAGAATACAAATTCCACACAACGTTTCGGAAACAGCTTGTTTCAATCATCAAGTGACAAGTTTTTTTTACTGAATGTGGAAATTTAAGCAAGTTTTCACAGAAAAGGGTTATGATTTCGAGAACTTTTACTTGAAATTATTTAAAACATTTACTCATAAATATAATAATGCGAACAAATCGCTGCTAATGTAAATATAAACGACGGCGACGTGAGAGGCAAGTAAAAAATTACATTTTTGCAAGTTTTGAAAAAACAAAAGAATAGAGCAATACGGCGTTTATGTCATCTCATTGAGTACATTTAGCACTATCCCTACCAAAATTTTAAAGGAAAATTCGGAGCTGTTTTGAGAAAATCATGTTTTTGTATTTTTTTAAAATTGCACATATTGCACGCAATATTTCGCGAAAACTACTAAAATTTTCAAAACAAAATATTTCAATTTCAAGAAAAACATTTAAATCGGTGTTTACAGTGAATAGGTTCGTTGAAGACGTTGGCTGAAAACAAAATGCAAATGTTTTATATCTTTTATGAACCAATTACAATAAATCACGTATGTTAACCCTCCCCATGCAAACAATAGCTCGACGTAGTCCAACGCAGTACACTGCAGCAACTCTGACCTGGAGGTCGTTAAGTTCAAGTCCCGACGATGTCAGGATTTTCGACACAGCTAAGAAGGTTGATCAAATTCAGCCGCTGTCTAAAAGAAAATTGACGCTGCCAGCTGCTGTTCCGATAGTTCTGCGTGGTTTCTCCGATGAAACCAGGCGAATCCCGGAGCTGTACCCTAGCTAAATGGCCACGGACAGCGCGCAATCTTCCTCTCCCTTCCTTGCCGTATCCTCACCCTTTACTTGCATACACTTACTCTCATTACACTACCACATACTTGCATACACTTACTCTCATTACACTACCACATACGTCGGAAGACCAACAAGGAGCTGAGAGATTGTCGCGGCTGGAGCGGTGCCCCGCTGGTGGGAGATACCTGGTTGAGGGAAAACCCCGCTAGTCGACGGTAGGTCGGCGCCGGCTCTCACCATCCAGCAGGGGAAAACACTGTCACGTCCCATGATAAAACCTGCGTTTCCCTTTACGGGACTAAAAACGACAGCAGTTGACGCACCCGTAAACACTGATCAATCAATGAAGCGACTCACTTCGGCGATGAGGGTGCGGAGGTCCTCCAGCTCGTCGTCGATGACAGTGCGCCCGTGTTGCTTGGGGGATGCTTTCACCTCTTCCAGGGAGGGGGAGGCGAGGCCCTTGTACAGATGATATCTTGCGGCGGACGCCGCTAGCAGCAACAGGCACAGCAGACAGAACGTCACGATGCTCCGCGCAAACGCCATGGTGGCTCGGAGAACGCGACCGCAAGAAAGGTACAGACCACGTGGCCGCGCACGCGGTTACACCGTGAGAAAGTCCGTTTTGTCGTCAGTGACGGATATATCAGTTTTGACACATGGCTTGCATTAATTAAGTGCTAATATTGTATGAGTGATTTTTCAGTGTTAATGTTACATCTCGTCCGTCCATCCATTATTTTTCTTGCGACTGCTCGGTTTTGGGAATATTGTCGAATATAGGAAAACATGGTACTTAGGATTATCTCTCTTTTTTATAACGTTTCATACTTTGGAAGTCATCTCTTCTGTTCCTTACTGTGAACTTGATGCGATGTGCATAGCTGTTCTTTGTGGTAAGTCATGTGACGTGCAAAGTTCCAGTATGCTTTTCCTTTCATTTTTGTTTATTTGTATTTTGTTTGTTTCTCTCTTATTTGAGAGTTCAATGATGTGTCAAACTGAAGAAATATTATTATTTTTGCCTGAAATTGTTTCAATTGGAAATCATAAAGCATGTTAATTGGTTTATAAACTTATAAAAATTATATTTATTCTCATATGGATTAATCTTGGGTTTGCGGTGCCAGTTAATCATGACTAGACTCCAGAACTTCATGCACTAAAAAAAGTTAAAAATATGCATGAAACCATGCACTTAAAAATGAAAATATATGCAAAAAAGATGGCACATACATTAAAATATGTAAAGAAAACATCTCAGAAAAATGCAATTGTGCAAAATAAAAACGGGCTAGTTTTATTTTATTTTTGTGGAAGGTAATATTATATACATTTCCTTTCGATATGCGCAATCAGTAAAAATGTGCAATTCCATGAATTTCCGCGGTTTAGTCATGACCACCTTCGCTAGAGTAACTACCAGCAAAATATATTTAATTATTTAATAGGAATTTTCTAAAATAATGGTAATACTTTTCCTGTCATAAAACAATACGGTTTTCAAAGTACTTGCTTGGAACGAAAGCTTAGTTTGAGATACTGTGAAGAGTTCAGTTAGGCTGGTGTAACAAGCGCGTTGCAATTTTTTTCCCCTGTGAAGGAGTTGTCTCTTTGGTATGCATCATTTCAGATATGTGAAGAGCACATTACATAGTTCTTACACGCTTTCTGTTAGCATCTGTAATGAAACATGGAACGTTTCTTCTTATCTAATACTAATCCAATTCATTGTTTAAAAGTGTAAGTGAATATGTAATATTTGTACCATGCTTAGTTTATTTCGACATTTTCAAATTAGTTAACTGAAAAAATGATGTATAAAAAGAATAAGATTCCACTATGAACATAAAGTGTATACGATTTAATATGAGAAGAGAAACTACGCTTATGCAACTCAGAATGCAATCCTAATTTCCTCACAGACTTCACGAGTTTTGCAAAGATGATTCACGATACTAATGTTCAGACACCATTATCTCGAACTTTTGATTTGAGATCATACATACCTGAGTACAGTCTCTCCAAACGGCAGTGCTACATTTATTGAATGATCAGGACTTCTTCTCTAGCCAAATTCGCAATGCGAGAGAGTTTTCATACTCTCTATATTCTCTCGGTAACGTACCAAGTGATGAAGTATTGTGGACATTTTTCAAATAATACTAGAATTCTGGGTTGTTTACATACGAAAGTTTTGTTGCCGCTTATTTAATTGCTAAGCAACGATTTGTTTTTGTTATCTAAATTTTAACTATGAAGCATGAAACTAGCAACTTCCTCAATTTTGTTTAAAATGTATCTTTATATTTTTGTTACTTACAATTTTATGACGTTTTGAATGACCCTGCAATGTCGAATATATCTTAAAGAAATTTCCTGTTGCTTTTTACTTTCCCGTATACGTACGTACAGTGGCCCACAAAAATATTGGGGGACAGGGGCAGTTTTGTAATAAATCCTGCAATAAAAATCGTATTAATGTTATAAAACACTTAAATGATGAAACCAAATAACGAAGAATAATCACACAAATTATAGTATTAAAACACCAAGAAAATCTAAAAAATACTGTGTATTTACATATCACAAAACTACTTGCGCCTTTGGCAATTCAACAAAATTATTGGGACACTGGTAATTTTTACAACTAAAATTTGAATAAAAAACATGCGAATATCTTGTGGGCCCACCTTTAGCTTTAATGACAACTTTTAACCTTTTTGACATACTTTCTACTACACTTTCGGGTATAATCCGAGGAAATCTTCCCCCACTCCTCCCATATTCGTTATTTCAGATGTTTTTTTGTTAATAATAGGGCTCTGGCCTATTTCAGTTTCTAATTTTGCCCACAGATGTTCAATGAGATTTATGTCTGGACTCTGTGGAGTAGGGTGAAGCAGTTTGGGACAATTATAAAGAAGCCACAGCTTCACAAGATGGGCAGTGTGCTTTGGGTCATTGTCATGGTAGAATTGAAATGACCCAGAAAGTCCCAAATTTTCTGCACTCCCCTTGAGATTGTCCTTTAATATGTTTAAGTATTCATGTTGGTCCATAATCTTGTCCAAAAACACTAATTCCCCCACTCCATTGGCTGCCATACACCCCCAAACCATTACACTTGCACCGCCGTGTTTTACTGTCGGTTTAACATTAATCTTTCGGAGCTCCTCACTGGGCCTCCGCCACACGTTACTTCGTCCATCCGACACATACAAGTTATATTTGCTCTCATCTGCAAAGATCACCCGTTTCCCACCAGTCTTTGTCCTCCAGAATGTGGTCCTTTCGCGAACGCTATTCTTTTCTTGATGTTAACTGCACTGATGTACGGTTTTCGTCTGGCGATTCTGCTGTGGAAATAGGCTCAATGCAAAACACGCCGAACAGTTTCGGGATGCACACGTTTTCCAATTTCAGTTTCCACTTCAGCAGTAATCTGTGTCGCTGTAATAAATGTTTTTTTCTTAATTTTTCTTAAAATGTAATTTTCATCTCTGGAAGAAAATGTTGTAGGACGCCCCGTTAGACATTTATCCTGTCTTCTTTTTTGTAGCGTTTAATAATATTAAACACTGTTGTTCTTTTCATTCCAAACATGTTCGCAATTTTTCTGATGCTGTTTCCTTTTTCATGCTGGAATATCACCAACTGCCGCATATTAAAGCTAACATTTTTTTCCTCTGTGCATCACTGTCCTTCCTTCTGGTTCCCATGCAACCAAGAAAGTAACTGAGCCCTTTTCAAGGTTTCGGAAAGTTGTACCGTTTTCCCACGCTCACTCAACTCCATATTTTGCACTCAAATTATCCTGATAATTCAGTGTCCCAATACTTTTGTGGAAGTCGAACTTGATCCTTTTGTATTAAAATTACTCATTTTGATGTAATATATTGTTAAAATAAATTATTTTACAGGTTTTCCCTCTCTTCACACTCGACCTTATTCAAATTATAGTTTACATGAAATAAGTATTATCCTCTCTATTCGTGTTTCGGCATAATATTCGCAAATTTACGGGTGTCCCAATATTTATGTGGACCACTGTATATACGGAGTAATATACGTAGTATAGGGAAAGTTAGGTAATGCTGCGGAAAATCGATTTCGAGAATTTAACGGACATACACGTTTTGGGGTCCCCTGATACAGAAAGTGTTTTTTTAAAACGTTTGTCCGTCCGTTTGTCCGTCCGTCTGGCCGGCCGTCCCTCCCTCCGTCTGGCCGTCAGTCTGTGAACAACACTAACGCCTGAACCATTCGTGCGATTTCTTCAAAAATGGATATTCCCCGGACGATCTGCGTCCACTCAATGGGCCGCGATTTTGAAAAACTTTCTTCAAGATAGCGATTGTTCCTTCAAATAAAATTTGTTGTCCAAAGTGAGTTCTTACATTAAGGTCATGTACACTTTTTTGAAAATTTTAGTAGTTTTTGCACAATATTGCGCGCAATATTTGGAATTTTTTAAAATTACAGAAATCAGATTTTCTCAAAAAACCGCTCCAAATTTTTTCTTTATACTTTTGGCAAGGATAATGCTAAATATACTCTATCAGATGACATAAACCTCATATTTCTCAACATTTTTTTAAATTACAAAAATATAATTTTTTTGACTTGTCTCTTAAGTCGTTAAAATTTACATTATAGCCTAGATATATTTTATTGTTCAGTGTTTCTTTTTATATAAGCTTCAAAGAATATCTAATGATGGTTTTTGAAATGTCTATAAGTGAGCCATCATAAGTCAACAGAATTGGTAAATTTTCTGAAATGTTCGAACCAAAGTTTCTCAAAAACTATTGGAATTTTTTCGCCGAAATTCTCAACAATCAAAAAGAGTTCAATTTCCTGTCTATTTCAGAAGCTTGATTTTGTCCAAGAAATTTGGGGCCCAAAAATCAAAATAAAACAGTACATGACAAAATTAAGAAGTACAGACAGCAATGGGTGACACATATTGGAAATATGCCACAAGACAGACTTCCAGTGCAAGCCCTGAATCATAATCTGCGAGGAAAAAGAAACATTGGAAGGCCAATAATGAGATGGAAAGAGGCTGGAACAGGCAATATGCCTAAGGGAAATGAGTGATTTTGAAATTAAATTAGTTACCATGACAAGAAAGTGGTTATTAAACAGTGTGTTTTTTCTCGATTCATAAAAATTAACTATAAAGAAAAATGAACTAAGATAGAAAATTTATCACTGAAATTTAGAAAGAATATTACGTATGTGTGTGTGTCAGTCATAATACATATTAGTGTTGTGGATTTAGGGTCATCGTAGTGTATTACTGATGTTGAGAGTTTATTTCATGTGCATTTTAATTTTATTACTGAGTAATTTTATTACTGAAATCGTTCGCTTGCTGTTTGTATCGAAAGTGAAACAGCTAAAATGTACGTATTTAATAAACGTAACTGAAATTTGACAATGAATGATAAAACTATAATTTGCATTCATCATTTTCGAATCGTTTGTATTTAAATATTTTGTTTAGTCAGGGTACTGATTTTCTTGTTTCAACATATTCGAAGTAATGTTTGAAGTAATGTTAATTTGATGTAATATTTACATTAGTGGCGATTTGTTCACATTATTGTCTTGAGGAGTATATTTGCTTTAAATAATTTAAATGTAGTAAATTTTCTCGAAAACTCACTAGCTTAAAATTTCGCATTTTAAGAAACACTCAAACCCCATTTTTTCATAAATTGTTTCAAATTTTTTCTTCAAACTTTTCGAACGGATAGTGCTCTATGCATTATCCTTTCCAAAGTTCAATTTGGGGTATTTGTTGTTTTTGCAAACATTACATAAATGTCATTATTTTGAAAGATTTCTTACATAGTTAATATGCACATTTCCAGCAAATTGTAAACACTATTTGTAAGTTAATGTTCTTCAAATGATGTTTTTTCGAAAACTCAAAAATTTTCTGTGAAAAAGAGCTTCAAATTTGGCAATTTTAGTAACGCTTAAACGCCATTTTCTTGAAAACGGCTAAACATTTTTCAAAGAAAATTGCCATTTAGGAAAAATTTTAGTGTTCTTTAATTATTCTAAAAATTAATATTACCATTCTACAATTAAGAAACCGAAAAATCAAGAAAATGTCAAAAAATGTACTTTGGGCGACGGTAGATGGCAGCTGGCATGAGAATGTGGCAATTCCGAATAGCTAGCCCAGACCGAAGGAAATAGAAGACTAATACGGGGAAGTCTGTGCCATTCTGTAGCACCAGTAGTTCGTTATCACGGCCCCGCAACGATTTTTTTCTGGCAAAAATTCGCTATTTTTTCGCGCAGCATTACATAACTTGCCCTATACTACGTATATTACTGCGTATATACGTACGTATAGGGGAACGTAAAATTTACTTTGGTAGATGACAGGTGGCAAGAGTATGTGTCAAGTCCGAATAGCTAGCCGAGACCAAAAGAAATAATATATAAAAATTAATATGGGAAAGTGTGTGCCATTCTGTAGCACCAATAGTTTTACTTTCTTGCGCTTAGGGAATTACTTAAGAAGAGTAGGTATGTATTGCTGCGCTAAAAAACCGTGAATTTAGGGAAGAAAATCTGTTAGTACTGTGATATAGCCAAAATATAATATATTTTGTCAATAACATTGGATGTAAATGGGGTGGGTAAAACGGTCTGCAAATGGCAATATACAGCCTTAGCAACGCCGGCGTAGTGGTTGGCAAGGTCAATAAACTACCTTCAGGCCTTGAATAGGTGGGGGCGCTGGCTAGAAAGACATATAAAATAATGTGGGATTGGTCTGAAAAGGAATGACTATCGAGGGCGTGGTTACTCGGGTTGATAAGAGATGAATGGATTGGCTAAGGGAGAATAGACTGTCGAATTTTGTCGTTTTGTTTTAAAAAAGAGGAACGAAGGACGGATACCGAAACGTTGAGGGCGGAAAAACGGTGGAGAATAGGACATTCTGATAGAGGTCGTCGAGTAGTACAGATCGCTCGCGAGATTAACATTAGGGGAGTGGGACTTGTAAGTTTTGACGTAAGACTCAATAGTTTTTCGGACTCTGAAAGTTGATGGGCAGAGGTAAATTCGATGAGGACTTTGAAAGTTTCTTTTATATTGCGGTGTTGGACTTTAATGTTTTACCACTAGTTGGGGAGGATTAGGAACACTAAATATCACGTAAGAACCAATAGATATTGTAGGCAGTGAGGGCTGGATTCGTCGGCAGTGTCGCAAGATTAGAAGAAAGAAGCTGGACTTTGGTTCATCTGCATTCAAGTGGGAAGATACTGCGGGGCGTCGTAGATCAAGACGTTAGATCAGTACTGCAGAACAAAGGTATTATTTTAAAACGAGGTCATGACCTAAAGACACAACAATTGTCAATAGAAGTAAATAAATTGTTAAATTTCTCTTTTGGAAATGAAAAGATTTTCATTTGGTTAATCACAATTGTTAAGTAGTTAGAGAAAGATAATTATTCCCTTTCAGATTCCTCGCCATACTGTATAGTTGGCAGATCAAGTAATCGGCTATCTAGGCGATAGCGATTATCCATAACGAGACCCATTGACCCAGCTAGCCGGACATTTATCCATTTGTAAAATTAGCTGTGGAAGCATTGGTCATTTTAATTAACGTAACCTGTTCCTGGCGCCCAAAATTTTACTATAAATTCGGAACGGGTCACGATTATAACCGTCCTAAGGTGAATGATATCAACGATCTCGTAATAGTCTATGACGAGACATTGTTGGTACATTTCAGTACAGGGTCCTGGTAACGAAAAAGTGTATAAATCCAGATGCTAAATTTAGGGGAGAGATCCTCTAACACATGGTATATCCATGTTTTGCTTATCATTGTACCGAAAAATTGAGTGATTACAAAACGTCCATCCATCCGTCCTTCCATCTGTCCGTCTGTGAACAACTTTAGCGGCTAAACCGTTCAGCTAATTTTCTCTGTCAGTGATATTCCTAATCGATCTGGATGATGTCACGGCTCCTTGAATCTGAAACTGATATTTTCATTTTGAGGGATACTTTGCATAAAGCTCCTGGGACATTTTCCAAATTAAAATAATGTCTTCGTTTTTGATTAAATTTTGTGTTGGATAGTGTGAAGGATGTTTAAGACAATGGTGCGGGTCTCATTTACGTTGAAAACCCTAATTTTTCAAAAATAGAAAAGTTCAAACTTTTTCTAGCATTTTTGTACAACTACATTAATGGAATAGAGATTTTTCCCTTAATGAAATCTGTTCCTTAATGATATATTTTGAAATATGGTCATGTACATTTTTTCGAAAACTTTGTACTTTTTGTGTAGTTTTGCGTGAAATTACCGAGGAGAAAGTACATACTGTTTTACCACCACTAGTTCTCCTGTGAACTTCTTCCTTACGCCCCTGGCTGGTCTGGTTGGCGTAGTGACTAATCGAGATTAAAAACTTACCATAAGAAACCCTAAAAGCTCTCCTAACACTTATTCACTCAAACAATAAGTTGTAAAAATATCTTATCCAATAACGAAAAAAACAACATGTTCACTGTTTCCATTTTTTTTAATTAGTGAATCAGAAATTGAAATAGTATTTCACATCCACTCAAATAGTGAACATCTAGCAACTCGTATTCTAACCTTTATTCACTCGCCTTTTCCTGTACGTTGTGTGGGCAGAAGATACGGCACCAGTGCGACATAAAGGTTTGCCAGCGCCATCTTGGTCTAAACTGGTGCGACTAAGTGAGCTGCGACTGCCCAAAAGAATTTTCAATACCCGACAGTGACTCTCGAGGCCTGTCTTCACGAAGGAATATGTTACGGTATTCCGCGTCGCGTCGCTAGATATCACATGATCGCGACCGTATCTAGCAGTGCTTGCAATCATGCGACATCTAGCGGCAGGACCGAGAAATACGCGAAATGCCGTGTGATATTCCATCGTGGCTGTAGGGGCTTGAGAGGCAGTTATATGAAAATCGCACTACAGGTAGCACTACGGAGGCTGCATCTACAGCAACAAGGCTCAGCCGGAAAGCGGAAGAGTAAAGGCCCATTCACAATGCAAACATAAACATAAGCATGGCGTTAACATAAAAGTTACGTCCATAAGCGGACTCATTCACAATGCCTTCGCATAAGCGTAACACATAAGACATTAACTTAAATCGTGCAAGCTTCAAGCTTCTGTGCTTATGCGTATGTCAGAAATAAGAAATGAACCAATCAAAGTACGTTTAACTCAATATCGAGTATCGAAATAGGATCGAAGTCGATAGATCGAAAAAAAGACTTGTTTTCCAAATTGCTTGGTTGATTTTCGACGGTTTTCTGCGTTGTTTTGTAGCGTACTATCTTTTTGTAGTTTAGTTTTGTTGTAGTATTCATAGTAATATCATTTAGTTCTCATTTTTATTGAAATTAAAATACTTAACGTAACCTAACCCAACCCATGACCGCAAGGCCGAGACGCCGCTGGTAGGCCTTCTCTCGTAAAGAGGTGTTGTGACACAGTACATACGTTTCACAAAATTTCAATATGTATATAAAATATAGTGTGATGAACCGACGCTCAAACACAAAAAAGGAGGGGGGGAAGGCACCGTCACACCGAAGTGTGTCGGTATTCAGATGACAGGTGTGCCCGTTAAATTTGTAAGTGAATGGGCGCCAAACGAACGCTTACCTGACATCCGGCAACAGCTCATGAGCACCTCAGGGGTGAGCACTCTGTTTCAATGAGGGCATGCACAGGGTTTGGCAGAAACAAGCTTTTTCGAATTTCCTTCAATCTGTTGTTCGCTTAAAGGAAGAAAACACATTTATTGTTGCTTTTAAATTACAACATGCTTTCTTCTTGTTACTTAAACTACCTATTATTTAAATTTTAATCTAATTTGACACTTGCTCAAATTTCTGTTTGTTTCTTAAAATTGTCTTCAACATTACTGGTGTGAATGACATAGCGGTAGGTCCGTACCTCGAGTCGACGAATTGCACACCTGTTGTCGTTCCGGCTGGCGCTGTCCCGGGCAGGATAACGGTCAGGTGCCGCCGTTCGAGATGTCGCTATCAGGACGGGCGTCTCAGGAACCACAGCTCACGTATACGGGATTCCGCCTCTCGCCGACCGGAAGTTGTTGAGAAGAGCCACGGGCGTTTAATAGCGGGTTAAAGTCGTCAAACGCCACTTTACCCGTATCAATGCAGCCACGATAGCTCGGGTGATTGATTAAATCTCTCTGGATTTCTGTTGGTCCGCCGAATGGAATAAATTCTAAAGTATGGCGTTCGGACGGTCAGTACGGAGTAGGTCGACCAACACTGGCTATCGTTGTCCACCACTCCTCGACGTGAAATTTTTACAAGTTAAATTTTTCAAATGCTTTCTCCGAATATTCTCTCTGAAGATGTTCTATGTTCTCGAAACGTTTGTGCTCTCTCTGAAGTTTTTGTTCTGCCCCAGTTTCTCTTCTCTCGCCAGCCTCTGTCACGTATCCCTACTCTTCCTTACATGACTGCCTTGCCCTATCACGTGATTGCAATTTCTAATGTTATTGGTCGAAATTTCGTGTTCTGGAAGATTCTACTCAAGTCGGAAGCTAATAGGGCACTTCTTAGGGTGATGTCATTTTCTGGGCGTCCCATTGGCTCTCTTTGTTGTTTGAGATTTCGCCAGCGCCGCAGAGACAGACAATGCAAGCCCACCCGGCCGCCTTTGTGTCGCCTTATTTTGGGAGTTTTCCTACAGTTTTCTTAATCAACCAGTTCCGGTTCCTATGTGGACAATGCTGGACCGTCCAGCCGGGGCGGTATGCCCGGGGCGATCCCTGGAGGCAGTCCGTCACAGTCTGCTTTTGTTATTTGAAGACGGGGTTAGGAAGGGGGGCGCAGTTTCTGGCGGGCGCGTCTTTCGCGCGGGGCTGTGACGAATTGAAAGGGTTTCTAATTTGGCGTGACGCGAGGGAAGCCGGGTGTTGGGTTAGGGTGCGAGCTTATAGCTCGTCGCAATAGATTCTCACATCCAACCAATAGTAATTAGAATGACCCACAGAAAATAGAAAATCTTTGCTTACGCTTATGTTGGACATTCTGAATACTTCAGTCTATCACTTATGTTAAAGTTTATGTCTATGCGATATGCATATGTTTACGTCTGCTTTGTGAATGGGCCTTAAAGGCATCAAAATGTGCAAAGATGTAAAACAACATTCAAACACATGTAGGGTGTATACTGGTAGATTCAGATGCCAAACAAGCAACTAAACTCCCTCTCCAAGATAGAACAGTTTCACACAATGACATGAAGAGAGAATTCCATATGCGTCTCAAGTTCCATTCGGACACCATGATATAATTTTCCTAGTCACCTCCACCAAATTAGAAAGAATATTTTTTGTAATGATGCTACTGCCCTTCAAAAACAAAAAGAAGAAACGTCTGTCTCAAGACTCTGCATAGGACATAGCCGGCTTACCCACTCACATCTGTTCAAGAGAGAATCTGCATCAGCATCTCCACCAATCTCATGGAATATTCCTATAACTATTCAGTATTCATCATTTCTTAATAGATGTACCAGTGTATTCAGAGTTACGTACGTCACATTTACTTCAAATTGTCTTTCCAAATTACTAACGGAGATATCTCACAATAATGTCTTCAAATTTCTAACGGTTATAAAATTATTTGTTGAATTATAACGTATTGTATAAATCAGTGGTGTCAGGGCCTTCTACTGGTGGCAGTGGCACGCGTCGTGGCACCGTATCATGCCACGAGCTTCTCTGCGCAACTAGCGTCGGGAAAGAAAACTATTTGTAAGCCCCCCGTTTTACAATAGAGATGGCGTTGTCTCTTGTGGCGGAGTGATGAACTGCATGGAGGCGCGATTTCGTCGTGGCACTCGTGCCAAGGAGTCCCCGTTCGTGGCATCGACCTTGACAACACTGGTATAAATGGTCGCTAATGACCTTGCAGGTCATGCGACCAAAAAAATAAACCTTATAAAAAAACAACATTCAAACACATTAAACAAACGTAGCTATGATGTAAAAAAAAAGAGTATTAGTGCGTGTTATGTTTTATTAAGCTTTTGAATCTGTAGAAACGTGACAACAAAAATATCTCGAAGTCTCTCGCTGAAGGTAGAGTTCTCTTTAGGAAGATTGTTGGCGTGGTTCGCCGCGCGGCTGCCGGGCGCCTGCGCTGCGGTGGAACGGGTTGCGCGGGGGGCGCAGGACGAGACGAAGGGTGGGATGAGATGAAGCTGACTGCATAGGACGGGTGGCTCCTTAGTCCAGCAGCTGTAAAAGAGTACATAAACGACAGTTAGTGTTGTTGCTGAAGGCTGGCAATGAGGTTCAAAATTTATAGGTTGCCTCAGAATATTCAGTTTTCTTTAGGCTGTCATTACGTTTTTATTAATAGATTTTTTCGTCCAGAAATATTTTAGACAGTCATTTTTTATTAAACGTATTGAACATTTCTGTGTTCAGTATGTTTTACCAGAAACCATATTAACCCTTAATTTAGGCTAAATAATTTTATTAAAATGTTTTATTAATTTTTAAAGATCATTTTTATGTCTCAGAATAAATGTTAGAAACTTCTAGGGGCATGTAGGGAGATGACTATGATAATACTTTATCAATAAACAATCTTTTTGCGTTTAAACTATAACTACCAAACACTAGTACACTGTGCGAATCAACGGCAAACTCCACAAGTGTAACTTCATTACACGAGATTTTCCACCCCATTTACATTTCCAACTGTGGTCATATTCGACAAGTCAGCATTTTCTCCATATTATCTCGTTTTAGAAAGGCTCATTCACCACTATCAATTTTCTACTCCTTCATTACAATCTGTTAAAGGTGGTAAATACGTGGTCGCAATTTTTATTTTGATGTTTAAAGATTAACGTTGTAGTCTTAGTTCACACAATTACTTCCCGCCATTTCACTGTAATTTTATTCCGTTTATTACACATACGTTCTAGGATTAACGATTCTTCGAGTTTCTCGTATCCGCCACAGTATTTAATTCTTTCTCTCTAATTATTCACAAAGCACATAAATTTAATGAAATAATGTGTGTGTTCGGAACATTTTCTGCCCAACGCAGTACATTTCACGGAACTCATGAATTTTCTAGTCTGAATATTCTTTAACGTGAGAATTATATTTTGCCGATGTCAGATATTTGGGAGTTATAAGTAGCGAATTTTGAATGCTATCAGTAGAATTGACATTCGGAAGTATTTCTCTTAATTTATCCAATCTTAATTAATCCAATACAATCCCTGGCAGATTTCTTCACAGAAAGAGAAAACGAGTACGCGATGTATAAGGTGTGGGTTCAAACCGGATCTAAGCGAATTATTTTTAAAGACGAAAAAAATCCATCGTCCGACTTCCTTCGTATGGGAAGTAAAGCCGGCTGTTCCGTGTTGTAGATTTAATGCATGTAAAAGATCCTCAATTCTTTATAGGAAGAAAGTAAAAAGAGCGTAGCGAAATTTGCGTGGTCAGACGGAAGAGCGGGCCTGATTGCCTGAGTCGCGTCACGTAAAATGAAGCATCATTGAATTGAATTGTATTGAATTGAACATAGCGACCGATTAGAGTTCTGACCTGGCTTCGCTTGCCCAGAACGGACTCAATGGCTGCCGCGATGATGGAGGCGGCCTGTTTCTCCAGCTCGGACCGGTTCTCAGCGAACCATGTCTGGATGCGGTCAGCAGCCTCGTTGTTGATGAGGTCGCCCACGGTCGCCAGCGCCCTGCACGTCGATCTGCAATCGACATTTCACTATTCACGACTTGCTCCGAACTTGAAATTCGAGATATTTTCGAGGAGAGTAAATGTGAAGGATACAAGAGAAAGGGAAAACTCACAACGGAACTCAACACAGGAAGAAATTAATCAAATTAAGTGCAAAAATGTAGTAAAAATGACAAGATAAGAAAAGTTGGATTCAAAACAAAAATTATGAGCACATACAACATTCAGCCAAAGCCAAAATTAGAGAAAGCTAACCAATAAAATGTATTTGTATATATGTATTTCCTTCGATTCTTCAAGCGCATCACTGATTCATCCAAGGAATGGAATAACTCCACACTTAATATTAGTTAACATGTAATTTTCGTTCTCCCAAAAATTGATGAAAATGACAAATGTGACGAAGGTTTACATTTATACTCTTAAAGGAATAATCGGTAACACGATGATCTGTATTGTGATATACTGCACGTGCAGACAACATTTATCTCCAAGGTCAAGAATACTTTGTTCAAATTGTGGTATCGTATCTGCAACGATTAACTAGGCAATGACACACGATATTGAAGATTGGACAAATCTGCTTTGCAGTGCCTCATTCCAAGATTACCAATAGATTTGTGAATCAATTTTCCCACAAATTACATCAACTCTAAATTACAAACAATACAAATGTTACATAACCGTTTTCATAAAGTAACACCTTAAAGGACGTTAACATTCAAAATTTTTGTAAATTGTAGATCATTATGACATTATTTCTCCCACGATTTCAAAACAATGTTTTCTTTGAGAAATTAATCATGCAATAAAAGGATAACGTGCATCTTTGGGAACTATAATACTAGTAAAGTAATTTCTTAAATGGATCATAATATCACAAATCATTTTTACTGCGTTTAAGGTAAGAAGACTAATAGGGTTCTAAAGTAAACAGTACATACAACTGGAATTTGAGCCTCGAATCGTGTACAATATTTTGTTTCCTAATACGCACGTAACCAATGAATAATAGAAAATAGAAATTGGACATAGTGTTTTGTCAATAATAAAAAGTATTGAATTAATTACGGACGCAGTTGCGGACTGAAATATTTATGGTTTAATTATACTTACGTCGACATCGCCCAATCCCAGAGTAACATCCACACTCTTCACATTAAAGGACAGAGTAACAACAGCCTTGACAAGGAAGCTGATGTCCTTAACAACAACCCTGCAATGAAAGACATCATGTTAATAAAACTTGAAATGGACGATTTAAAAATTCGAAATGGTTTATTCTTTGAGAAACAGTTATTTTTCTTTGTGGTATTTCAATCGAAACTAGTTGTGTCAAAAATGTCGCATTAGAAAAGATTTCAATGGTTATTGAGATCAGTTGTAAGAAGGCATTAAGGGTCAGCCATAAATTATGTAACTCCTAAGAAGGGGAGGAGGATTGAGGCACCATTAGGCTATGTTACATAGGGGAGTAATAGTGCAGTAATACGTAATACTCATGTTTATTTTTAAAAATTTGCAACATTTGCTAAAATAAATCCTTTTTTTTTTCAGTCTTGCACTTGAAAATTCAAATATTAACAAATTAATTAAAAGAATAAATAAAAAATGATGATGTATCCATCATTACAATAAATGGAAACATATTTTCATGAATGGTTCTTTGATTGAATCTGTTGATTGAGTCAGTTTACAGAATAAAATATTCAAAAATTGATCTATAGAATACTCAAGAATCTCATTAAATTGGCGCAGTTGACTCGAGGCTCATGCGTCATCCATGACGGTGTCCATGCGTCATCCATGCACGGCCTCTCAGAATATGTCTGGCCTTATGCGTCCATCCTTCATTCAAAACTTCCTCCTATCATAATTTTATTTGCTTTACATATTACAATTTAATACAACTCGTTACTGCTTTATAATTTTATATTTTCAACTTGTAAATAGGGGGAGGGGAGTGTCTTGTCAAAAGACACAACTTATGTACCTTATTTAGGGAAGATCAAGCCCGCGTAACAGGGGGAGAGGGGTTATTCAAAAGTCTTCAAATTTGCTTTACGGAATTTACGGACAAGCGCACCTCGGTGGCTGAGACCTCTGAACCCCCAGTGCACGGGTACGATCCCGGCCGAGGTAAATGGATTTTGAAAGGGCGGAAAATACCCAGTACCCATGTCACTCTTGTGACATGTAAAAGTACTCTGGCGGATGCCGGGCAAAATTTAATCCCTCCTACAATGTTCGCGAGATCTTACTTTCTACCAAACAGATAGCTCGTATACAGTTATCAGAGACCAACATTTGGCGGAGAAAGGAAGTCACATATCAGGCGTATCAGGGGATCGCGCCTTTTCGAAAGGTGCTCAGACACGCGTCGGAAGTAGACTTCGAAGGAAGCATGGGTGCAAAAAGTGGCTGGCATACGGAACTGCTTTGAATATTCCCTTAGGGGGATCACTAAGGATCGCATGCGATTGATACAGTAGTAGTACTACTACTAATTTGGGGACGGCCCCTAATTTCGTGACTCACGTGAAGTCTCCTTGGGCGTCGACGGCGATGTCAGTGCGCATGCGCGTGTGCGCCTCGCCGCTGAGGCGGTAGTTGCCGACGGCGCTGACGGCGGGCACGCGCACGCCCACGGTGACGGTGGCGCGGGGCGGGATGATGCCGATGGAGATCTTGGACTTTTCGACCACGAAGGCGCCCAAGCCCTCGAGCCTAGCGTCCGACAGCGAGCCCTCGGCCGACACCAGCGGCTCCTCGTCCACGGCGAAGTCCCACTCGTTCACCACCAGCGGGTCCAGCACGGGGATGCCCAGCTCGGCGTCGCCCTGCAGCCAAGAGAATGAAAGGGTTAAAATGACTTAGTTGAATTTGTGTCCAATTGTAATCACAGTGTATCTCAAGTACAGAGACTTTCTTTAACGAGTGGTGATTCAGAACGGTACAGACTATCTTTCGCTCTTCAGTCTAGGTTAGCTTCTCAGTGCGGCCGCACCCTCTTCTCAGCTCTTGGGGCGCCTATTTTTTTTTATTTCCCAATTTTTGATCCTCTAATAGTGAAATTGAAATATTGCTTCATGAATATTATAGATGTCTAAAAACTGGTCCTACATGCAAATTTTTGTTGAAAAATTCGGGGCCGTTTTAAAGGAAATGTCTCTTGGGCGCCTGAAAATGCAGAATTTTGAGCTCAGGATTCAAAAAAAACTTTCGAATTTTTGCGAAATTTCATAAGAAATTATTTTAAACTATTGTATTCACAAATGCGATAACATTTAACAAATGCCCGAAATGTATATATAACATGGGAGATATTTAAAAAAACTTTTGTTTCATTTTTGAAAAAAACAAAACACATGACATGGTGACATGCACTGTGCGTAAAACAATTTTAAAGGAAAAAGTTCAGTGATTTTTGAAAAAAATCTTGTTTTTGACATTGCCACACTTGACTCAAAATTGCACGGAAACTAGTTACATTTTTAAAAACACGTACATGACATTAATCAAAGAACTATGAAGAAAATTATCTACCTTCAATACTGTAGTTCTAGAGAAAAGCCGAAAAAATTTCAACTTTTGCAATTTCCGAAAATTCACACCACTTAATGGAACTCTGACTTGCATCATTTTTATGCACTTACATGCTATATTCTATTAAAAAATAATTCAAATTTTCGGAACTATTTGTGACTAAAAATGTTTTAGAAACTTCATGTAAAGTACCTCAAAAATTGAAATATTCTTTTCAAATTTAAGGGGTAGCGAAAATAGTCAGATCTATCTCGGAATATCAATTTTGGTAAGAATTCTGCTAAGGGTTTAACCGCTTGCGTTGTTTACAGACGGACAGACGTTTTTCTGTAAACCTATTTTTCGTGCATACGGAAAGCAAATATCTTGAGTTACCCAACAATCTTATTATTATAGCTATTTCTTATGGAAATAGAATTCAAACCGCGTTCTTATATATGTCCCCAGAGCCACATATCGTTTCCTCTGAGAGTGGGTTAATGGTGTGGAGGAGCGTGCTAATGCAACTGAGTGGCTTGTTGAGCACTCACGTTGAGGATGATGTCGCGGACGTTGTTGAGCGCGTCGTCGATGGCGTTGCGCACCGCCGCCTCCTCTGCGGCGCTGATGTCTGCCGTGCGGGCGGACGCCGGCGCCAGCAGCGCCAGCGCCGCTACTAACACAAGGGACAGCATGGCGGAGCGGAGAGGAGAGGATCGGAGCGGGGCGGAGAGCGGCCGACACGATGCCCCGCGGCCGCCACCCGCGCCTCTTATACACGCGCAGCGGGGTGGGGAGGGGAGGGGGGCGGTTGATAGACGTACGCGCAGAAATTGCCTCGCGTGATCGCGTACTCGCGATGGTGACAGGCCACGCCCTCTGCTGGATGGTATTGTTTTGGTTGGTTTTGCCTGCGTCGAGAATGACGTTAAGAACCCACTACACACTTATCGCCGCCGTGAGTGTGGTCATTATTGACAACATTAAATCATCTCTCGGAATATTATTGATGGTAATCTATTGAAAAGCAAGTATGATTCCTTGTAAGTGTAAATCATTATTCTGGGTGATTGCCTATAAAAATATTTTAACATATTTCCTTACACTCGCTATTCCGAAGTTATTTCTTTCGGTATATTCTGGGTTTTGCAAGGAATGTGGCAAGTCCGAATAAGTAGCCGAGACCAAAGGAAATACAAAACTAATACGGGAATGTTTATGTCATTCTGTAGCACCACTAGTTATTTCATAAAATGGCAGCACAAAATTTACACAGAAGAGTTACGGCTTACTCCTTGAGTTTTCTTTTTTCTGTTAAAAATTGAAAAAAAAAGAAAACAGCACACTCTCACTCTCTCGCACTCTCTCTCACTCACTCACACTCTCACTCTCATATACGTACAACATTGTACAGCGGTCTCAAAAATAACTCGCTATGAAGATAACTTGCGATGAATTCAATGTAATCAAACGGGAATAATAATTAAGCTCGTACATGTTGCTCTCTCCGAAGTTCATCTCACAGACAATAGCTAATTAAAAAAACCTTTACGCTATAAATTATCGGCGGGTATTTTATGCACCTCAGGAATACAATTAAAAAGAATGTGAATTATTACGGAGGCTTCATGAAACTTTTGATGTTAGATAGTACATGAAAGTTTGTAATAATACGTCAAAACAGATAGAATTCAACGTCAACGCAATACAGTATCAATACTTTTCAAACCTTTGTTTTGTAGTTTATCTCATTATAAAGCAGGTATTTGTTTGTTGGATCATTCCACATGTTCACTTCCAGGTGTTAGGCTTCTTGGTGCATTATCTAAAAGTGGTTTCACCTGTAGTTATTGTCTTATATCTACGATGTGTTTCTTGTCCAGTGAAGTGCACGTACTTTCCAAAATGCTTCTCAAAGCATTTCTGACGTCTTGCAAGTGTAGAATAAAATCTACGTTGTAGAGCATGCCAAGAGAAAACACGTGCACGTGCAATACGCGGGAGTATTCATTATTCTTACATGTACTAATAGGACATGATAAAGCATGCCATAGAAATGATATTACATCACTCAAATGAAGAAAATAAATATAAATCAACATATCTATTTCCCAAGTCTTAACTGACAGTAAATATCTTTAGAATTAATTGTATAGCAGTCAAGCAAAAGCGAACAACTGATTTTATTAGAACTTAATTCGGTAAAAACGATATCGATGAGATTTTAACAAAAATGGGTATGAAGGAGCAGCGTTTGAAATAGCGTTTTAGGCTTTGAGTAGTGTCTTGATTTAAAATTCATTATAATTACTTTTTAATTTAAACGGCAAAAGTACGGCAAAGTACATATTTCATGTACTTCTGGTTTAAAACTGGGTTGAAATTGAATACACCAGACTTTGTTTCTTTTATTAATGCCGAAGGAGAAGCACTTCCAAATTTAAGTGCTTTAAAATCTGCATGATCCATTGTTTTATTAGAACCTTAGTGTTGTTAAATATCCCTATTGTGCAGTTACGTGTCAAACATTATAATTAATTAATTAATTAATTATTATCATAAATTAAAGATTAAGCTCAGAGCGGCGGAATAAGATACATAAAAGTGTGCACCTCTTCATAATTGTAGTAGATTTCATTTTGTAAGTTGCAGCTAAAAGCTGATCTCGTGTTCAATTGATTTGTAGATGTAAAATAAACTATTAGGAATAAAGTCATCGTATTATTTTTAATTGTAACCGACTGTAAAGGTGACATGCAAAATGAGCCTTCGTCTTTGCCTCCGCTTCGGCCTCCTCCTCCATTATCTCCGCCTTCACTTTTCCCCTTCGCCTTCAAATCCGCCTCCTCCTCGTCCTCCTCCTCTGTAACCGCTATCTAGTGTTCATAGCTGCGTTTGCAACCAAATCGGCCAACTGTTTTGCAAGAAATTGGTACTAATTTTCAAAAAGTAGACCGATCCATTATATCTGTAAATTGAAAACAGTTGTAAATACTGTAAATATTGGTGATACCTCCTCGTCCTCTATCACTTTGACTCCACAGACTTCGCTTCCGGCTAATTTGTCTTCACCTTCGTCTTCGCCTCCGCCTTTGCATTCGTCATTAAAACATGGAAATATAAATTACATTATTAAATGTAATTGACTTCAGGCTTGTGTCATATTTCTACCTGGGGAAAGCCCTTCTGAGTAGATATTCGTTGTTTACTTGTAGTATGCGAGCGCAGGTGATTAATTCATTATCATGTCACTTGTATGGCAGATCAAAATCAAAAGAAGATTCGAATGTTTTCAAGTGCCTATGAGCGTCATATGGAAACATTTTCTTAAAATAGTCTCAAATACAAGTATTCTTATACGTCCTATGTCGATTCCTAAAACGCAAACAGCAAATACTGGGGACACAAGTTTTGATAAACGTATTCGCCTAAAAGTGCAATAACTCAAAGTCAACTGTACTTTCAAGTTTAATACTAAGATGTAAGGCATGCAGTATTTTTTTGGCTCTCAGATCAAATCTTATGTAGATGTTAATTTTACGTTCTCCATAACTATCTACGCAGACTCTAGTTATACAGGGGGTGCATAAGTAGGTGTATAGTAGGTATTATTATTATAGAAAATAGTTCGATAAAGAAATGATAATGAAATACCGAGCAAAGACTTATTTATTTTAGAAAATAGATTTATGAAGTCACAATAGGAATGATATATACAAATTGTAATTAAATGCAATGTCTCTAGTGCTCAATGTCTTAAGGGCTCAGCATTTACATAGACTCTCCTTTTGGATTTCTTTGGGCTTCGGATAAATGACTGAGCAACTAGTTTTTCATTTCATTGCTAGTATGGCCGGCTACTCGTTGGCGCATTATTGAGAGTCCCAGTTTGATCAAATTTGTTGCGCAGCCTCTAAATTGAGAGACTTCTTGGTGGAGGTGTAAACGACGTTCTGATTCTTGGTGGAGGTGTAAATGACGAAAAACGGAGGAGTAAATGACATTCTGATAGAGTTCGTCAAGTGGTACAGATCGCTCGCGAGTATAATATTAGGGGAGTGGGACTTGTAAGTTTGACGTGAGAATCAATAGTTTTCGGACTCTGAAAGTTGATGTGCAGCAGTAAATTCGCTTAGGACTTTGAAAGTTTTTTATATTGCGGTTTTGGACTTTAATGTTTTACCACGTATTTGGAGAGAACTAGGAACTGTGATTATCAAGTAAGAACCGGTAGATATTCTAGGCAGTGAGGGCTGGATTCGTCGGCAGCGTCGCAAGATTAGAAGAGAGAAATTGGACTTGGGATTATCAGCATTCAGGTGAGAAGATACTGCGGGGCGTCGTCGGTCAAGACCATGTTAGATAAGTACTGCAGTACAAAGGTTTTCTTTTAAAACGAGGTTATGACCTAAAGGCAGAACAATTGTCAAATTGTTAAATAAATTGTTAAATTTTTCTTTTGGAAATGAAAAGATGATTTTCATTTGGTCAATCACAACTGTTAAGTAGTTAGAGATATATAATTACTTCCTTTCAGATTCCTCGCCATACTGTATAGTTGGCAGATCAAATAATCCGCTATCTAGGCGATAGCGATTATCCATTACGTGACCCATTGACCCAGCTAGCCGGACATTTATCCATTCGTTAAAATTAGCTGTGGAAGCATTGGTTTTAATTATCAATTATCGTAACCTGTTCCTGGCGCCCAAAATTTTTCTATAAATTCGGAACGGGTCACGAACATAACAGTCGTAAGGTAAATGATGTCAGTTAAAACGGCACGATCTCGTAATAGTTTATGACGAGACATTGTTGGTACATTTCACTACATACCGTACTCAACATTGTAATCTTGGCGAATCATAGCCCTCCTAACACAATATCGAATTTTTTCGTTCCATATTTTTACATATTTCGTTCTATATTACATATTTTATTTATTTTGCTGTTTTCATAATATATTTTCTTATTTTATCAATTTTTTTCAATTTAATTCCATATTTTTTTATGAAAAGATGTTGTTTTTTAATTAAACATTTTCCCTACATTATTGGGGAAATCTAGGAGTCCAAAATATCATTGACACCGCGTTTTGTGATCTCGAACCTCAATTTCCGAGAAAAATTGCGGTCGCCGACGTGTAACACTTCGATGAAGATGCTACAGTGTATGTTTCCTGGTCGTAGATCTCGCCAGTTGTGCGATGGCTTCTATTGCGATTTGTGGCTGCTAAACTATGGTCCTCGATTACATTATATTAAGCTTTTACTACTGATGAGAAAGTTGTGTGATGTAAAGTGAGCAGTTTTTCTAAATGTAATTTTTTTCTATGTAATTGGTTTTTAGAGAATTTTAATATTACATATTATATCGAATTTTACATATTTATTACTTATTCTTACCGTTTTCATTTCATATTTATGTACATATTTTGACGTTTAATACTAAATATTTTTTCGGTCACTATTAATAATACATACATTTGGTATAATGCCATTGCATTTGAAGTGGCAAATACAATATTATACAAACCATATTATGTCGACAAAAAGGATAGTGATGTAGAAAAACATCAAACAATAGAATTGTAAAGTTATAAAATGAAATTTATTGGCATTTTTCATTGCATTCAATTTCACAAATCGTAATATCATTTATCTATATTATAGCTTTTCATTTACTTTTTGTATTATTCCAAATCCACAGTCTTTAGTTTTTATCGATTTTCACTGGGGATTTTTATATTCTGCTGCGAGTTTGCAGCTCTCTTCAGGCGTTTCCTTTCTCGGGCACTTCTTCTTTTTACATTCTCGCACTTCGTGAGGAGGGAAAGTTGTCCTATCGTGCACCGGAAAATGGTGAATTTTCGGCAGAAAATCTCTCATTGATGGACCCTGGTAACGAAAAAGTGGATAAATCCAGTTACTAAAGTTAGAAGAAAACCCCCGTCTCTCCTGGTATAGCCAGAATCCATGTTTTGTGGGTCCTTGATACCGAAAAATCGATTGATGGCAGCGCCTCAGTCAGTCCATTCCTCCGTCTACGTCCAACGCTGGCGCCTCAGCGCTAATTTGGGTTAGAAATTAATAAAATTTATAAAAAAACATGTGATCAAAAACTGTTAAAATTTTTTTCTTTATTTTTCTTCCACGAATAGAAAAAATGGACGCATAAAAAATGGTGTGGGTCTCATTTTCGTTGAACTCTTTGAATTTTGGAAAATTGCAAATTTAGAAATAATGCGAAAAGTATGTGCTGTTAGAGTACCATTAGTTTTGAAAACATACAGTTGGTTCAAATTCTTTGAGCGTTATTGGGAAATTGACTAAACATACTTTTCAAGATCTTACTTTAAAAATTAAGAAAAAAAAGTTTTCCATCGGTAGTAGACGTTCTTTATTAATTTTACTATTTTTATGTGATTGTCTATCTTACATGAATGCCCACAAACACTCATTGAACTTTCTGAATTTCAACAATTCTTTCTGAAAAGACGAACAAGCTAAAAACAACTGAAAGTTGGAGGCGTCAGGTGTAGAGAGTCACGCAATAGACTTATACCTTCCGACGGTATCAAATTCCATCTGATCGACTTCACAGATATTATCGCGCTAACAGACAGCATCTCGCGATGTGCATCCTACAAACCATGAGTCAAGGACTGAACTTCCACAAATACGAATTGAACAGACGCTACATGAGTGACGAAGAACGAGTTACCACAAGAAACTAAATCCTGTAAACTTATCCTGATCATAACACAGGATTAGAAGCAGGGTATTCATAATGTGGCAGGCAGCCATTTCGGTTGCTCCGACCATCATAGGTTGGCGGCATCCGGCGTATCGCTCCTTGGAACTTACCTGCCTCTGCATAGCTTTCCTCTTATTTTAAATGTCGTTCTGAAGGATAACCATTGGGCGCCAACAGGAAGGCTATTTGAGCAGGGAACAATTCGGGCTAACGACTGTATTCCAGAAGAACTTATTTCAGAATATATTTAAAATAGAATGTTTAATTAAAAGCTAAAGCTTATAACTACCACAAACCTATGACATTTACAGGAGCCATTGATCGCCATTTGCGATCAATTGAAGTGGTATCTACTTCAAAAGCCATGTGCGGCTTTGCTGCAATTAAGAGTTTTCTTTTTTTGCACAAAAGACTCCCACAGACATCATAGCCGTCTGCCACTCAGTCTGTTTACCACGCAGTTTTTCCGTTGATGATGAGGCGTCGACCTGGAGCAGGTACTCGAGTCAGCCGCACGGACCGGACCAGAGTTGCCAACCGTCCCGATTTTGTCGGAACAGTCCCAATTTTTTAAATTCGTCCCGCGTCATGGCAGTAACCTAGTCGGGACGGCAATTGTCTCGATATTTTACACGTTTCATTTAAAAAGTTAATGTTTGTTTATAAAATTGATTTTTATAATAATATTAACTTTTTCGTCTTCCAAGGTAAAGGCAAAGGAAATGCCTAAAGTTGCACTATTTTGCCTGAGTGCCGATTTCATAGAGACAAAAGTTGGTAATCCTGGGCCGGACCCTAGGAGGGGTGGGCAGTGGCGGGGCGCACCAGAGTGGCACACCCTCTCACCTGGCGGAAGAGAATCTACCTCTCTGCCTGGTTGCGTTGCTCGCCTTAGTCATTGTAGCATTAACCGGTCTACGTCTGCAGCAAAACGTCAATGACTTCATCATCGGAAACAAACTCCATTCCTACGACGAAAATTAACCTAACATGAATAAAAAATCGTGCTATCACTATACTAAAACTAGTGGTGCTACAGAATGGCACAGACTTCCCTGTGTTAGTTTTCTGTTGCGTTTGGTCTCGGCTAGCTTTTCGGACTTGCTAATACTCTTGACAGCTGCCATTTATCGCCGTCCAACATTTTTTTGCTACATCTATCGCCTACATTTTTTCGACGTTTTCTTAAGTTTCAGGTTTTTCAATAGTAGAACAAAACTATTATTTTAAGAATATAAAAAACAATTAAACCTTGCCCTAAATGGCAATTTACGTTGAAAAATTTGAAGCCGTTTCTAGAAAGTGGTGTTTAAGCGCTACCGTAAATGCGAAATTCGAAGCTCTTTTTTACAGAAAAGTTTGAGTTTTTGAAAAACTTCATTTAAAGCACTTACATTCACAAATTCAATAGTGCTTACAAATTGCTGGAAATGTGCATTTTAACCGTATGAGAGAACTTTCAACAAATTACGTTTTTGTAATTTTTGAAAAAACAAAAAAAATACCCCAAATTAACTTTACGCCATATTAAAGAGTGCAATTAGCACTATCCGTTCGAAAAAATTGAACAAAAAATTTCAAACCATTTTTGAGAAAATGGCGTTTGAGCGTTTCTGAAAATGCGCAATTTTCAGCTAGTTTTCATAGAAAACTGTTCAATTTTCGAGAAACTTTATTTGACATTATTTAAAGCACATGCACTCATTAATATAATAATATGAACAAATCGCCGCTAATGTAAATATTAACAACGTGAGGGACAAGTCGAAAAAACTACATTTTTGCAATTTTTGAAAAAAACAAAAGAATAGAGGAATATGGCGTTAATGTCATCTCAAAGAGCACATTTAGCACTATCTTTACTAAAAATTTAAAGAAAAATTTGGAGCCGTTTTTGAGAAAATCTTGTTTTTGTAATTTTTTAAAATTTCAAAAGCGTGCAATATTGTGCAAAAACTACTAAAATTTTCAAGAAAATGTTCATGACCTTAATGAAATAACTCACTTTCTAGAAGAAATTTTATTTGGAGAAAAAATCTTTTATCTGCTGTTTTATAGTTCGAGGAAGACGCCGACAAAAATTCAAACTTTTCCAATTTCGCAAATTCAAAGTTTTCAACCGACATTAGACCTACGCCATTCTCTTAAATGACCTTCAGACTATCAAACAACAAAATTTAGTCAAAATTGTTGGCGCCATTTTTTTGAAAATTTTGAAAATGCCTCAGGGGCTTCATATAAAGTACCCTCCAAAATTAAAATATCGGTTTCAAATTATAGAGGCCGCTAGATTATTCAGATCGATCAGAGAGTATCTATTTTGGAGAAAATCGGCTGCACGGTTTAGTTGCTAGCGTCGTTCACGGACGGACGGACGGACAGACGTTTTGCTTTCAATTGGTTTTTCGGTATCAAGAACCCACAAAATAGGGATTCTGGCTGCACCACATATTAGGAGATTTTTTTCTTAATTTAGCACCTGGATTTATCCCCCTTTTTGCTACAAGGGCCGCCCTGTAATAAGAGTTTTTCTGCCGAAAATCCGCCGTTTTTTCGCGCAGCATTACACACACTATTCTGTACGGGAGAGTAATAACAAGACGTACTTGTTACACAGTATAGCTCTCTTATCATGGAACCTAAATGGTTTTCGTGCCAGATGGGAGGTTCTACAATAATTGTCTCATGCCTTTGGTTTCCCGAGTTTAGAGGAGACACCTAATACACGCTCATTGCTGGGTTGCTACATTGTTTCAGTATTCGCTACTCCTACTCGGGTAACTAATCAGACCGCCCTTCGAACATCTGTATCTAACATTGACATCCTTTCGGACGTCCTTGAATGATCGATCAAATGGTAAAGTTTATCGCATGCGTCCTTACATCCAGATTGAATACATACTTGAGTATGCCGAAATCCTCCTTAATCTAAAGAAATTGACCTCCTTCGGTAACGGCATGTAAAACTAATTCGCTGACTAACAGATTAAGGTCGCATTACACACAAATTCCTCTCCCCAAAGGAAGAAGGGCTTGAAGCAGCGTTGAAGTATAGTAGTTGCAAATTAGTGGTGCTACAGAATGGCACATGACTTTCCCATATTAGTTTTCTATTTCCTTGGGTCTGGTCTAGCTATTCGGAATTGACTCATACTCTTGCCAGCTGCCATCTATCGCCGCTTGCTTTCAATTGGTTTTTCGGTATGAAGGACCCACAAAACAGGGATTCTAGCTACACCACGTGTTAGGGGATTTTTTCCTTAATTGGTTTGAAACTGGTTTTATCCATCTTTTCGTTATCAGGACCCGGCAATGAATTTTTTTCTGACGAAAATTCAGCCGATTTTTCGCACAGCATTACATAAATTTCCCTATAGGTATGTATTAGGGAAAGTTAAAACTCGGAACCAATTTTGAGAAAATGACGTTTGAGCGTTTCTAAAAATGCAGAATTTTGAGCTAGATTTCACAGAAAACGGTTGAGTTTTCCACGAAATTTACTTGACATCATTTAAAGCACATTAATATAATAATGATGCGCTCAAACTCCATTTTCTCATAAATGGCTCGATATTTTTTCTCCCAACTTTTTGAATGGGTAGTGATAATTGCACTCTTTAATATGACGTAAAGTTTTTTTTCAGGAATTTTTTGTTTTTTCAAAAATTACGTAAATGTAATTTTTTTAAATATCTTTAATACGCGCATTACCAGCAATTTGTAGCGCTGTTATTTGTAAATGTAAGTGCTTCAAATGAAGTTTTTTGAAAACTCAAACATTTTCTGTGAAAAAAGAGCTTCAAATTTTGCATTTTTAGTAATGCTTAAAGGCCATTTTCTTAAAAAACCGCTCCAAAGTTTTAAAAGAAAATTGCAGTTTAGGACGAAGTTTTTGTATTCTTTAATATTATAAAATTAATATTTGCGTTCTACCATTAGAAAATTAAAAAATTAAGAAAATGTCAAAAAAATGTACTTTGGATGGTGATAGATGGCAGCTGACAAGAGTAACTGGTAAATACAATGATCGTCCGAGGCCAAAGAAAAGAGAAAACTAATAGGGGAAATTCTGTGCCATTCTGTAGCACCACTAGTTATACTTCTGGTGTTATGCATGCTGTCACAAACAAATTGATGTCTCTTTACTGTTTTATTTTTCAAATAGTCCAGAATCTGATTTTTAGATTTAAAATAATACAAAATTGTATCTACTTAAGAAGGCTCTGAAGAATTATAAAAATAAAACTTAATAGTTTGATTTTAATTCTTATTTGTATTCATCTACCTAAGTAATCATATTTTTTATCATTACCTAGAATTCACTCAATACAATGTCGGGTCGCAAACTCTTCTGGGGGAGTTTTAACAAACAATGAGGAATGCACCACACCTCATGAATACTGTTGGGTAAAACACTGGTCGACCACTTCGAACACCTCTGTCTCCAGAGGAGGCAACTGTTCGAATCACCGTGGAAACGAAGGTGTGTTAGTAGATATACACACGCACTTGTGTAAGTCTAGTTGGATGGGAATCTTTGTCGGCCACTGTGATTCCCCTGTCACTATTGTAGCGATATGGAAATACATTGCGTATCACTACAACCAACCACGCGAATTCTTCACCTCGTGTGTAGGAGCGAAGCGCGGTGGTCGCTAACTGCGCCATCTGCCCGCAGTTGTCCCAAGAACGACCCGAGATTGTGAGTGTTAATAGAGAATTTATGTGATTCGAAGAGGTATTTTTCTTATTGATTTGTGTGCAAATGTATATTTTATTTGTGTTTTTTTTAATTTTATTTGATTTATGTGTCGTGGGTTCATACCTTTTTCGCACCCGAAAGATCCTGCTTCCTGATATTACAAGTTCGCCTAGCGAGCATTCATTCGACCTCGCTCGCCTATTCCTTGTGTGGAAGGTGGGCGTGTTAGACTATATATAAAACGTTAGAGAATACCCAAACTATTTTATCGAACCCGATGTGGGAGAGATTTTCATTGCGCCACATTGTCTTTTAATTTTCACTTTTGACGTCAGTAATTGCATCATTTCAAGTTATGATATCAGATTGGATTGCGAAGAAAGTATTTATCTCCTTTAGGGATATAATTGTTCGAGAACCTACTTTTTCAGATTTATCAAGTATATTTTGGACGTCGCAAGTGCATGTTTTCAGAAAGTAGAAATGGTTTTTCAAATAATTATTTATTTTCAATTTGTTCTTACGATTGAACATTATGCATTTTTGTACTCATAGAAAAAAACATGTATACGGTGTATATCCAATTAAAACCCTCCTACACTGCTTAAAGATGGGTAAGAACAAGCCAAAAATTAAATGAGAATAAATTCAGCATATCACAAACTAATGTAACAATATAATTACACATTGAATGAAATTTAGAGTAGTTAAGAGGTTTTTAAAAGAACACACCAAATACAAGGTCAACAAATAAAAATAGTCAATAAATTTACTTATTGTTCTCATGTATGAACAGATTGTAAATAAACTTTTATTTAAAAAAACAAGGCAGAAATATGTTTGTATTTCAGCCCTGTATCTGGTGGTACCCCCGATAGGCAAATTTCCATCAAAATATTGAGTTAACAAAATGAGCATGATTAGCATGCTATCTCTCTAGTGCGCAACCAGAAGTATGATTTCGATCCGATAAAGATTTTGTGCTGCACGTGCAAGTGGAGTGTCCACTCACATCGAGAATGATGATGTCCATTATCTGCGAGAGAGCATCCTACGTAGCTCATGACCGCGTCGTAGAGGAAGCAGGGTGCCGACAGGCACTGCGGCGTGTTTCTAGTCGTAACCATGCGTACTGTGCTGTCCCTAATTGAACAATTTCATTGGTCTGAATCTGGCTTCTGACCCGAGTAGGTGGAATAATGCTCACTAGATTTCGCGGTTGAGGATGACGTGCGATGATATGAGTTGCAATATCACGCGAGACAATAGGAATGTAGGCATTACTCAGCATTATGCCAACGTGTGTCATCGATGTTGTCCAATGTTAGTAGTAGTTAATGTAGTTAGTTTCTAATGTTAAGCTTTTTTGCAAGAGTACGTGTTATGTAATTGACCGACGTTATGCGCGAGTTTTCAAATTTGTACGAATGCAATTAGCCAGCATTATAAACGAGTTGCACACGGTATTTTCTGGTATACAGCATTATAAATTTATAAGTGAATGAAACTTAATTTTGCCAAAAAGCTTTCTGGTGACGTCTCGGGTATTTGTTATCGGTGCGAGAAAAGGATGGTCGGATCGGAACGGTTGTTGCGTTCACCGCTATCGTCCCACGATTCTCGCGCTGCGATTGGCTGAATGTGTGATGACGCAGTCATTCTTGGCGTAAAGTCTAATATATCATTATTTGTGTCGTATAATGCCCTTTTACTAATGAACAGTTTCTTGCAACAGAAAAGGTCGTTTATAATGCTGGTATACAAAAAAACTCTTAGACCCATATTGATTGTCGTTTGCATATTTTCTAGCTGGTAGCGAGTCTACGGTTTTCAGAGAACACAATTTAGCTTGGCCTTAGTTCAATTCATAATTTCCAACGTTTTCTATACCGAAAATGGCGAAGATGTTTGATGAGGCCGGGAATAGAAAACGCGAACGTGAAAATCTCAGACAGACATCAGTTGCACCGCTACTAGGCTTTTATTGCCATAGAAAATAGTTAACTGTATATACCCAGCGTCAGCAGCTCAAAATGGATGAAACAAAGTCAACATAAAAATATTATAACAGGAACATTTATAATATACACGAATATGTAAATATATAAATGGTTGACGTAAATATTATACTATAGATTTCATTTTCTGCTCTGCATGCAGAACTACTTTAATTTAATGAACTATGTACTTGTCAAGAATGTCACGAATGTATTGCTGATAAATATCGCATACTCAGTTGTTCTACACCAATGAAATTACAACTAAAAAAATAAACCTTTGGAAAAGGTTAAATTTGAGGCTGTAGAAGAATAAAAGAAAGTTCTATATTACAAAACAGTGTTTTCAGATAAAATCATTTGAAAATTACGAACTTAGCATTCTAAATTTTGGTCTAGTTAATTGATTAATTGTTTAATTGATATAATTTAAAAATAATTATTTTAAAAAGTACATTTCTTAGAAAATGTGATTCAATTATTCTTGATTTAAAACGTATGTTCAACAGAAAAATTGACTCATAAGCCTTTCTTCTGGAAAATGCTTTATGAAAATTGCTGAGGTCAGCATTTTTGAAGCTGGCGCGCGCGCGCAGTGATACGCCGCGCGCCGCGGAGCTCTCCGTGGCGGTGCTCAGTCCAGCGAGACGGAGAGTCTCGCGGCGAGGCTATCCTGGGCCTCGCCTCACCTACTTCAGGGGGCACGGGCGCCAGCTGCACAGTGTGTGAGAGATTCCGGAACCCAACCCGCCAGACAGCACACGCTGCACGAGAGGGAAGCCGTGCAGCCCAGGGGCGTCCAGGAGCCGGACGTGGGGAAGTTGGGGGTGCGAAATCGCCCACGACCGACAACGCGTGGCTGGCGGTGATCGCCACGCCCTAGCTCAAGGCCTAGCTCAAGCCCTATCTCAGGAGAGAGTGGGGGGAGAGGCGACTCGCTGCATCTGAAATGGTTGCCAGCATATGTAAAAAAAGATTCAATAAATTGTTGTTAAGTTAGCGTGCAATGTTTATTTTGTGGACATAGCAAAATTATTTTAGTGCTCTAAAATTTTTAGTTAGAATTTATCATTATTAATTGTTTAATATATTATATTTTAAAATTGTTTTAAACGTCAAAGTACTTCTCACGAGCTGACAGATTCTGCCTGTTTTCATGTCTTTCTGTTCACTCCTCTCGCGAAGTACTCTCTTCAAAGAAGTACTTCACGTCATAGTTACTCTTACAGTTACTAAAATATTCTGATAGTGACAATGTACGGAGGACAACGTTTACACCTTGGTTCTAGAGTCCACTATTCCCACTGTTTAAAAAAGCTTTCAATTTCTGACCAACGTGAAGAATTGCAGCTGCAAGGCATACTGCATGGTTTTAATTTAGAAACATTCCGCTCCGCGTGGTTAACAGGACATTCGGGATTATTCCGTCTTGTGACGGTGCTGCTGTGGTGGCATAGTGAAGAACTATCAGTTTCATTTGATGTATAGTCTAGTCAAATGGTTGAAAATAGGGGAAAGTTTTGGTGTAGTTTTGATTTTTGGATCCTATATGTTTTTGAGGTCGCTGAATACGAATATCATGTTTGTTAACAAAACTTTTGCCCGGAAGTACGTTTTTTTCGCAAAAAACATGTTAAAAATCCGACATTTTTCAGTTTTTTCAACATAACTCGAAAACCATCTACTTTTCGTAAATAAAGGTCATACACAAAATTAAAGAAGATAAAATTACCTACATTTTATATCCGAAGGATTTGTTTCTCCAACGTATCATTTAGCCGCTAAAGAAACGTGAAATTTCGTGTTTTTATGAAGAAAATTGTGAAAATGGGATTCGTCGCATTTTATCACAAACTATGCATTTTTGCTCAGAAACTACGCATTTTTCGTAAATATTGGCCTTATATGAAATGAAAGATCATACAATTGTCTACACTTTAGGACTTAGAGGTTCTTTGTCTGATAAACAGTTGCGCCGCTACCGCGCGTCGAACCCAAAGGCAAAAAATGCTTGGATGTTACTGTGAGAATGGCACCCTACTTACCCTCCCTCACTTACCCTTGCAAGCAATATAGTTGCCTGTTACTAAATATGAGGGCTGTTGAATCACTCCAACTGAAAAAAGCAAAGTTGATAATAAACAAGGTAAAACGAAAATTAAATATTTTCGATGCCCCTCACCTTCATCGACGCATAGTTTTGTTTGACAGCCCTGGCTTTTCATCGTCATCTGTTACATAGAAATAGAGAAATGGAATTTTATTACTCTTGGCATTGTGTATTGAATTATTTTCTTAATAAAATTCCATTTCTCTATTTCTATGTAACAGATGACGATGAAAAGCCAGGGCTGTCAAACAAAACTATGCGTCGATGAAGGTGAGGGGCATCGAAAATATTTAATTTTCGTTTTACCTTGTTTATTATCAACTTTGCTTTTTTCAGTTGGAGTGATTCAACAGCCCTCATATTTAGTAACAGGCAACTATATTGCTTGCAAGGGTAAGTGAGGGAGGGTAAGTAGGGTGCCATTCTCACAGTAACATCCAAGCATTTTTTGCCTTTGGGTTCGACGCGCGGTAGCGGCGCAACTGTTTATCAGACAAAGAACCTCTAAGTCCTAAAGTGTAGACAATTGTATGATCTTTCATTTCATATAAGGCCAATATTTACGAAAAATGCGTAGTTTCTGAGCAAAAATGCATAGTTTGTGATAAAATGCGACGAATCCCATTTTCACAATTTTCTTCATAAAAACACGAAATTTCACGTTTCTCTAGCGGCTAAATGGTACGTTGGAGAAAAAATCTTAGGATATAAAATGTAGGTAATTTTATCTTCTTTAATTTTATGTATGACCTTTATTTACGAAAAGTGGATGGTTTTCGAGTTATGTTGAAAAAACTGAAAAATGTCGGATTTTTAACATGTTTTTTGCGAAAAAAACCTGTACTTCCGGGCAAAAGTTTTGTTAACAAACATGATATTTGTGTTCAGCGACCTCAAAAACACATAGGACCCAAAAATCAAAACTACACCAAAACATTCCGCTATTTGCCATTTTTGTGCACCGTTTGACTGGACTAGTAGTGTATCTGAGATCATCTGCGGTTACTTATTAACTCAAGTGGCGTGGTGGGGGGTGAGATATTGCCTCCTTTGTTCAAGCAGTTTCATTAGCAGTGAATCATTGTTTTCTCGCTTATCTAATGCGGAATACATTGTATTTGCGCTGTTGCTCTTAGTGACGTAACGTGACGAAATTAAATGGGATACAACTAACGTTTTTGACGTTTTTGTTTTTGCTAATATGCACAAAAATGCACATAACACATTTGCATTAGCACAAATGCTAAATGCAAAAATGCAGAGCGTTGCCAATTACTTCCGAAAATTCTGTCGCAAAATCTTCTACAACTACATGTGATCCTTCTCCGGATTTGCTCAATACTTACATATTTTTCCCCTAATTTTTGAAGAGATTAAAACTCCACAAAATTAGTCTACTTTGTGTTCACTTCTGCAATGGCTCTATTAAACGTTTTGTTTGCAAATCTATATAAACATTAAAGGGCGACTGTTTTGTATGTTTATGTAAGGTGTTAGTTAAGTTTAATAAGAATAAGTTGTGAGTCACATTCATTTGAAAATCGGTATTTTCACACTTAATGTAAGACCTTAAAAGTGATAAGACGAACGTAAGAACGTTAATTCATACTCTAGCATTATTCTCAGTTCCGTTTTCTGCGTATTCACTTGAAATTCTTCAAGTTTAATAAGTTTCTAGGCACTACTCTTCGTAGGTTTTTGCAAATTTATTTTTGAAAGTACGATAATTTGAATCAAAATTGAAATGAATGTGCAACACGATGCGCTTGGTAATTCAATTGTTCACTTAAAGATGTCAACATCAGTGTGTCCAACGTCGTGAAAGAAATGTATGGCGTGTGGAGAGAAAATTGCCTTTGGGTACTGGAGTTTAATCAACGCCACTTACATAGATCTATTTAGGTGGTGTTGGTTTAATTTCCGATATACTCACCAAGCGCCAAAACACACCAAAAAAAACGTTTCTGGAAATTTCTTTGAATCTTACGGCCAAATCTAAAAACATATTATCAGTTCCCTGTCAGGAGACTGAGAAGCGTCTAATGACACCTCATACGTCTCGATTGGTGCATGGGATGTGGTCAAGCCGTGAGTGGCGGATCCGCACATCCGCACATAAGCACACACAGAGCTGCTCAAATACTGTAGAGGGATTGTTGGCAGCGCTCATTGCTGCATGTGCACTTTGTTGTCATCGCTCATTGACTGAGATGTGTTGATACAGACAGAAATTGCGGTATAATTTTATTACTTAACAATTACTAAGGGGCGAGAAAGTATGTGCTGTTTTACTTCCACTAGTTAGAAATTATAAGAAACCATTGACACAAACCCCGTAGGTATGCCATTCCTGGATAAGGAATTATCCTCAATTTGGGACGAAAAATGCAAGTGCAGATTACTCGCGGGAAATCAGGCGCTCTGCAATCCAAACACACGTAAGCTGTAGTACACTTTTCCATTCTTTATAAGTAAAAAACGATGCGTTCTGGTGCCTTAAAATGAAGTTTACGAGTTATGTTTTTCATGTCTTACTGTACAAAATGACATTTTTTTGTACCTTTAAAATGTTATGTTTTTAATGAAGGTATATAAATCGCTTCATAAAAGGATTTTTCAGTAAACATGGATTGAATATACACTATTTTGAGGCTTTTACTAATATAATTTACACACATATTTCACAATGGTAAGAGCTAGGAGACTGAAATTTGACATTCAAAAACATTGTTATTTTCAGATATTATTTGCTAAATTGTCATTTTCTTTCATGAATTTTGACGAATCCGTAGAAAAATAAATTCTGGAATTTTTAATGAGTACAGAACTATTTTCTCACCAATATTGCTGCACAGTTTATCACATTAGGACTTTAAATGCCTTCGATGTATAATTAAATACATTTTTTCAGATCTAAAACTTGCACATTCTAATTTTTCAAGGTACTTTATTTTGGGGATTTTTGCCTAAAACATCAATTTTAAACTCAATGCAGTAAAGGTAATAGAAGAGGTAATTAGGTAATGCAGTAAAGGTAATAATAGGTAATTATGCGTTAAGAAACAATGTTATGATAAAATGTCATGAGCAGTGTTTCATTTTTCTGACTAAATTATCAAGGAAGATATTCAATGTTAAAATCTGCAATTTTGTTATCACTAATTTTCTTGGTATTTCAATGTACGCACTATGTTTACAAAGAGAAAGTCGATAATAGTTGCACTGAATAGAGTGGGAAAAGCAATACAAACCACCTCAATTTCGCTGCAACAGCAATAGTGGAGGTGATAATCGAGAAGGAAATGTTCATCACAAAATTGCGCAAAACTTATAGTCACACATTAGAACTACGAAAAACGGGGTAAACAAACGGCTATGTATCAAAAACTATTTCACCTACCATGCTACAACTTCACCATGGTTTCTTTGAAACACGAGGGACTCGGCATTCAGAATTTCATCAAAAACTGTAGTTACGTTGAGAGCGCTAGGCAACGTCGTAGAGTGATATTTTTTCGGCTTAGTCGAAGGTTGGTGTGATTTGTGTTTGCAGTTTGCACGCATTTTGCGTTTTACTGCCATGTGTAAGTGGCTGGTGTGAGTTCGTGTCGGACCTTAGAAGCCATATCGGTTTTTCTGTTTCGTCATGTTTGTGACTGAGTTTGTGTTACGGTGTGTGTTGCACTATGCCCTCAAAATATCCGAGAGGAGTGCTTGTCTCCTTTGTCTTACAGTGGAGGACATGTTGAGCAAGTTGTTTAAGCGTCGCCGGTGTTTCGCTGGTTTGAAAGGAGTGATGTGATGCATTTGCGAAAGCTATTTATCTCATGTGGCAAATGAAGGGCCTTCAAAAAGCTACAAGGGAAAATAAAAACTAGTGTCGACGAGCATATTCTTTTTAAAAATTGCCAGAACATTTTATGTTATCTCAAAGACGACAGTTTTGAAATATTTCGTGTAGATAATTTTATCACTATGTCGTTTGGATTTGTTGTAAACAAAATCTCATTTTTCTGTTTGTATGAACCTATTTTCTTAATTTTTAAGTTATTTCCTAAACGTATGTTTTGGATAAAACTGCTCTTGCACGTGTCTAATAAATGGTTAGGAAATAGTGTCACTTTTATGACATAAAATCTGGCTTAAATTCGCACTTTCAGTTTTCTTTCTCCAGTTATATATTTTACAGACAAAAATAACTTTTACAGATTGCAATACGTAATTTCAAAACAAAAAGATAATATTCTTACAAAAGTATAAGAGGAACATGACAACTTTTTTAGCATGCCAATGTTTCAAAACCAATCTTTCTAAAACGTTGCGTGGTGAACTTATTTCCAATAAATAAGTTTCAAATGTTCTTATACTACTTTGTCGAGCATAGCATATCTGACCGTAAGTTCCGCATACGAAGCAGCTGACAACAATTCTGGTGCAACGTAATAATTAGAGTACAGATTTTTCTTATAAACTTGTATTGGGTTAATTGAAATTGATAATGTTCATTTTTGATTTATGAATCTTTTTAACTTATTATTTTTATGTTTTTTGTCGTATAGTTTATCTCTGGTGTTTAATCTTTGGTTGAGATATGCCTGTATAATCTCTCAAAGGTAGTATTGATTTTACACAATGCGAACAATCAGAGATTTCCTGAATGACGTATATTTGGCGTTAGGAATTATAATACTAGGGTCTAGCCCAACTGTTTCCACGTATCACTTCAAATTTTTGTTGACCAAACCAGTTGCTGTGATTACTATTGGGATTATTTTCATTGAATTGAATTTATACATTTATTTATATTCTATTGCAATCGGAGTGTATTTAGATATTTTTTTCAGATTGTGCTTTATTAATATTTGGAATTCTGCTTGATTAATATTGCCGGATGAGTGACATGAATGAAAATTGATTTTTTTCTTCCAAACTGTGCAAAACAATGACAGGTCTATTGGCGGCATACATTTATCTGTGTGTGAATTGAAATATCGTAATACAGTTTATAATGTTTGTTTTGCATTGCGCAAAGTCTAACTTTGTATTCATAATATGGCCAAGTCTGTTCGTCTGAGAGAAGTCCGAGTTTTAATGATAAGACCTGGTAAACAATGCTTGTAGTGAGATTATGTCAATGAAGAAACTGTGTATTGGCCATATTTGTACATGCCGTTACTATTATTAACTAGGCACAGTGTATTTTTATCAATTTTTCTGCAACTCGGGTCCGCCAGTGCGTATTCTCAGGAAGAAATCCTGCACTCGTTTTCACATTGGGATTTCAGCTCGTGAGAGCGAGTTTTCCGAAAGAACTGCTCTCCTGAGCTGCCTTGTCCAGAAAAGCCTGCATGCTCTTCTTGACGGTGTCGGCGAGCTGCCTCTCCATATCCGATCGGTTCTCAGTGAACCAATTCTGGATACGAAACGCAGCCTCCTGGTTGATGAGTTGCCCCACTTTGCCACCGTCCTGGACGTCGACCTGCAACCGACATTTCACTATTCGCTTTAACTCGAATGTGACAATCACAAAACTTAAAAGCTTGTTAAGTGACGAATTTCTACTCATTTCAATTCAATGCAGAGTTGAATGGGTGAAATGAATTACTAATTCTAAGTGTGTTTTGCAAGGATGTTTGTGCATGATTTCTTAATAAATATAATCTAAAGTTCTGGGCGTAAATATGACAAGTATCTTTGTGTGCTTGTACGTGATAAGTTCTGAATCTCCAAATAATGAAAGTGAATACTGATAAATACGATCACCTGCAGCAGTGGATAGTACACATTGATAACATAATTAAAATAAGCGGATTTCAAATATATACTCTTAGTAATACTATTTCACAGTACCAATGGTTTGGAAAAACGCAATGATGTAATAATGTTAGTTCTTGACATTTTAGTCATTTTTTAAGTTAAGGAAGGGAGTTTGCTAAACAAGAATCCAAGAAATATTGTTTGCTATGATAAGCGGTACATGCTGGTGTGACGAGTAACCGTTAATTTATAATATAAAATAGGCAAGGGTTAGAACGCAAATATTAAATCTTATTGTGGTAACATGGGGCTAGTCAACGGTTGAATGCCTTGTTTTCAAAATAAAAGATAGACATTAATGGGAATTTACGAAAGAATTTTCAATGTAATGTAACATTTCTACTTACAAAGACATCTCCGAGACCGAGAGTAACATCAACGTTTTTCACTTTTAAACTCAAAGTAACTTGAATCTTCACGTAGCATCTGATATCCTTGACAACCATCCTGAAAAGGAGAATGGTGCAATAACACACTTGACATAATATATTCAAATGTTTCTACTTGTACATCAATCCTGTGACAGTCATTTCTTATTTTTCTTGCTTATACTCCAACAAAGTCTATTTTATTGTGAACTGGTAAGCACTGGAGATATTTTTCTTGTCTCTGTATTTTCAGAATATCAAAGCTCATACATTGCAAAACTAGAAAGTGCAGTTTGACTATTGCATCAGGAAATTTTAACAATCGTTCGTATTTCATAGCAGTTGTAATCGAAGGGCTGAACGTAATAGTTTACCCTCCCCCCAAAAAATAAAAAATTAATTGAATTACTGACACTATTTGTTATCTAAGAATATGAACAAACTTTGTACCTTGTTGGTTTCATCAATTTTCCTCTATAAATTTAAAAACTAAGTCACTAGTTTTTCTCTTGACAATGCTTTCTACAGACAGCTATGCAACTGTAAATTGATTTTCTGCTGTTTCTTAACATGTAGCTTCTTTCTCTATTGCGCTGATACCTTCAATTGTAGATGGAAAGCAGGAGAAGTGGCTCAGGGTATCAAGTGATGTCACTGCCTCAGACCGGGAGGTCCTAGATTCGAGTCCCGACTGTGATACGATTTTCGATACTGGCTAGACAATCGGTCGAATTCAATCGCTGTCTGGAGGATAGTTCTAGCGGCCGGCTGCTCTGATCGGTAGTTTTCCGTGATTTGTCCGATATATACCAGGCGTATGCTAGAATATGCTAACAAAGGGAGACACGCGTGAACTTTCCTCCCTATTCCTTGTCCTATTCTCACACATTACTTACACATACGTATACTAACATGCATTACACTACCACACATGCCGGAAGACCCGTCGGGACTTTTCTCGGCAGCGAGGCAACGCCCCGCTGGTGGGAGATACCTGGGAAAGGAAACCCCCCTAGCCCACGATAGGTCGGCGTCGGATCTCACCATCCAGCGGGGATGAAGCTCATCCCTCTTCCAGAGAAAAAAATGATCTACACTAATGGGATTAATGACTTTAGCAGTTGGCATGCCCGGAATCACGAATCAATAAATAATTGTAGATGCAAACGGTGCCTCACGTGAAGTGTCCTTGGGCGTCGACGGTGCTCTGAGCGAGCACGGGGGTGTGCGCCTCGCCCGAGAGGCGGAAGTTGCCGGCGGCGCGGACGGCGGGCAGGCGCAGGTCCACGGCGACGATGGCGCGCGGGGGGATGACGCCCATGGGCGGGTATTTGGGCTGCTCCGCGACGAAGGCGCCCAGGCCCTCGACCTTCACTTGCGACACAGACCCCTCCACCGCCAGCAGGGGCCCCTCCTTGACAGCGAAGTCCCACTCGCCAATCATCAGCGGGTCCATCACCGGGATGCCTTTTTCAGGGTCGCCCTAAGAGCGTTGGAAAGATCACCTCTTGTTAACATTTCTAAAACGGTGTTAAGTGGCAACGGTTCATTAACTTGCGAAAGACCCGTTATCATATCTACACCTGACTCATTTATTGTTATATTACACATCCACTTATCGTAACCGACGTTATTCACATATTTGCGAATATTCGAGTGTGAAATTATATTATTTTACCGCAATTAAAATAAAAGACTAGTCATCATAGATTACATAGAACAACGGAGCATGAGAATAATGTGACTAACATATCGCCAGCCCATTCAATTTATGAAGTAAACCTGCTAATCAGCTCAATATGCTTATTCAGTACTCAAACGCGATTACTTTTTCAAAGTAGCATATGTATATTTACGAATCCATAAGAACGATGCAAAAATACTGTTGAGCGGAATCGCTCATACGAGGGGCGAATTAACAATTTTGCCGCCCTTAGGCCAACTAAATATTGCTGCCCTAGCACAATTACTATTTTCCATATTTTGCATATATTAAATAGAAAGAACATGATTTATAATATAGTCGCATTTTTTAAAAAATATGATTACAGTGTGAGAATCTTTACAAAGATACAAAACGTTTACGTGCTTTTTGTCGAGAGAATTCACTATCTATATTCGAGTGATATCTATTATACCAAAATTCGGAAAATAAATATGAGATTGTCGATTATACAGATATTTTAGGATTCTTGAACGTTTCTTGCATCATGTATCATTTATCCTCCCCAGTCACAGCCAATTTACCACAAAACTGTGTAAAATTAGATTTTTCCCTGTGCACATGCGACTGAGATAGAATCGTGATTGATGCGCAACTATCAGGATGTGCAAAATGTAGCACAGCAAATATATACCTAACTTTAATCAGCGGAAACGACCATATTTTGGAACTTCTTAATTTGAATTATTAATAAAAAAATCAACATTACAATGATTTAAAAAAGAAATTACGTACAATAATTAAATATCAAAATGACTAATCTATAAATTAATTATAGAATCAATGTGTTTAAAAACATATACAATAGTCTTCCGGTGCAACAACCTCTGACGAAGTGTGGGTCTATCAGCGGCGTCCCAGTCGTTGTGGCCATGGGTTGTGGGGTACGTGTGGTTTGCACGAAGACACCCTTCGCCGTATTCTGTTTTTTTCGACCTTAGAAGTGAGTTTTCTCCTCGTTACACAGCACCATATGCTGGGACATTGGAGGGAAAACGTACACTATATTACCCGACCGAGAATCGAACCCAGGTCGTGTCATGGAAAGCAAGCAGGCTGACCATGAACTATCCGCAAGAGTTATATAATATAAATTTTTTAAATTATTTCGCCCCTAAAAGTTTTCCGCCCTAGGCCAGTGCCTATCAGGCCAGAGAGGTAATACTACATTGTAACCAACAATACTAACAAACAAAATTAAGATTTACGAAAATCTCATTAAATTAATTAAAAATATTATTGAAAACTATTCAAAATCACGTCTATTAAGTATAGCCATAAAATACAATAGTGTTATGAAGTTTAGTGTAGAGGGAAGTAGTAACAAATAACAATGATTTAAAAGTCTTGGTGAAATGGGATGCAGCGAATGGGATGCAGTGCGATGCGTAAAGTGACACTACGACCGGTATTACTTACGTACACCAATAGTTTTATCAGCATATTATTTTTGCACTTATTATTATTATTACGATTATTATTATTGTATTTGTTTTGTTGTTTAGCCAATAGCCATGGAGCCACACCCAATCGCTGTCGATATACATCTAATCTAATCATAGAAAGCATTCATTTAGCACTGAGCACACACAGTCCCCGATGCAAGATAATTAAAGGATCTTATTCCGAACTTGAATTTCCTTAATACTCTCCACAAGCCTACTTTTCTCAAAGTTCCTTTATTCGTTTTGTAGTAAATCCTCTGAGAATGTGATTATGATCGGCCCCGTGGCCGAGATCACTAAGTCAGTAGTGCCGTAGTGATATCGGACAGTGGGGTTGCGGGTTCGAGTCCCGCCTCGGGCATGGTTGGGCATATGTTCATCCTTTCACCCCCTATCATCACCATTTCGTTTCACCGTCATACCAAAACGTTACATGCAATACTGGTCGCCAATGACCTAGTAGTTGATGCGATCTTAAATAACAAAAAAAGGGTTAATGGTTGCGGTTGTGGCGTGCGTGTGTGCACTCACGTTGAGGATGATGTTCCTGAAGGTTTCGAGAGCGTCGTCGATGGCGTTGCGCGCCGTCCCCTCCTCGGCGGCGGGCGCGTCGGCGGAGCCCGCAGACGCCGGCGCCAGCAGGGCCACCGCGGCCACGAGCACCAGGCACAGCATGGCGGGGCGCAGCGGGGAGAAGCGGAGTAGAGCGGTGACGAGCGGGGCGGAGCGGGCCAGAGAAGGATAGAGCGGTGCGGAGTAGGGGAGGAGCGGGGCGGAGCGGGCCGGGTGGGAGCGGGGCGGAGCGGGCTGGAGCGGAGTAGAGAGGTGACGAGCGGGGCGGAGCGGGCCAGAGAAGGATAGAGCGGGGCGGAGTAGGGGAGGAGTGGGGTGGAGCGGGCCGGAGCGGAGTAGAGAGGTGACGAGCGGGGCGGAGCGGGCCAGAGAAGGATAGAGCGGGGCGGAGTGGGGCGGTGCGGAGTAGGTGAGAAGCGGGGCGGAGAGCGGCGGACTCGATGGTCCGCTGCCGACTCCTGCGCGTCTTATACGTGTGCAGCGGTGGCGGGGATGTGGGGGGGGGCGGTAGATAAGCTTCCGCGCAGAAACTGCCACATGTGATCGCATATCACGCACATCTCGATGTTGACATGACAGGCCACGCCCTCTACTAGGTGTTACACTATACTATGAGGAGAAAAAGTGTGGAAATCACTTCAACAATCCAATATTGTCGGTCTTAATATCTATTTTCTGTAACATTGCACACATGTTAGGATTACTGCTGTTTAAAACACTGTGTATATTAGAGCTGTTAGTGAATACCTTATTGTACGTGTCGAGACTCGGGCTATCAGGCCCGCTCTTCCGTCTGACCACGCAAATTTCTCTACGCTCTTTTCAACATCTAGCGGAGAAAGAAGGTATTATCTGGATCGACGACACAGGCGATTGGAATTTATACTGTGATTCATTCAACTCTGCCCCTGGCAGGTATCAGCTGTTCACGGTTTGATCCAATCGGGAGCTTTTACGTCGTACTACTTATGCCGGGATGCCGGTCGGGGACTTAGCGTCGACTGTGGCGGTGCTTTGCTGACCTGGTTCATGGCGATTCTCGGTTGGGGAAAACCCCTCTAGGCGTCTAGATCGGCGCCAGATCTCGTCACTAAGCGGGGGAATATCATAGTCACCTCCCGCCATAAAACATGCTCTATACTTACAGGTACAATGACTTTGGCAGTTGACGCACCAGGAAAAATCAATCAATAACCGAGTCATCCTAGATCAAGGGGGTAGGCCGTAAGAATATGGGTGAAATACAATTGCCGGATTCTAAGGACAAAGATGAAAGACGATGAGAAAGGAAGAATTCTGTCGTCCATGTCTCAGTGTTTAAGGTATTGCTGCGGCATCAGAATAAAATTAACTATAGGAAACAATGGGAACGACAGTTCAGTCCAAATTCGTCAAATCCTTTAAAATTCAAGAGACAGATATTTCGAGCTGTTTACTGCATTTAAGGCTGTTTTACTGTGAGGTTTCACTAACGGAAGGCTGTAATACGTAAAGATCATAGTCGATTGCTGCTTGACTTTCATAAGACATTGCCTCACTTGAAGTGCAAAAGGTGGAATGTTAAATTTTCACATTTTTATCGGTGTTAATTGGCTAATTGTGATCTCCATCTGGTGACAAATTGTTTTAAGTGTATGGTAGTGTTTGGTTAACTGGTCGTCGAGGTTAACTGAGCCATCCACATCAACCACACCTTTCTGGTTCTTTGCGTATTGCACATGGAGTCCCGCAAGGATCGATTTTAGTTCCCTGATCCTTGAGCAAATGCTGAGATGGTCCCTTGTTTTTCTTCTGGACATAAATGTAACTTCATTATTTGTGCACGTCTTCTGAATTTCAGTGGGAAATATAGTTATACAAATTATCGTTTTCCATATTGTCGCGGCAAAAAGTATTATTCTTTCATGAAGAACATGATGAGGGTTAAGGGCACAAATTTATAGCTAATTTACCTTTGAAAATGTATTTCATTATATAGAAGCGAATATTTTGTCAACAGAACTTGAAAAAAACGCTCTTCTTTCTGTATTAAAAATTCGACTACAATATGGTTTAGGATAGATATCACAGAATTATGAAAACGTGCACAAATTTCACTTCTCTCCATACCTCACACAGTTTTAACTGTTTTTGACGTAAATAAGTGAAAAATAAAAAAAGTTCTTGTAGGGACGTTTGGTTTTAACGTGTACTAAAATACGTTAGGATTTCCACACTATTACCTGTTATGTCATTGGATTTTGTTGCCAGTTGTTCAATTATTTCGTCCTTTAAATTGAGTGCAGTAAGTTTATTTTTCGAGTGCATTTTAACTTACCACTCAATAAAATAAATAAAGTAATATGTTAAAAACATGTATGAAATCAGAAACTTTATGCCATTTATTAAATATGCAATTTGCACAACTTATTATCCCTGAGGTTAAGTTATAACAACATTTGAAAAGTATGTGCAGTGGAGTTCTCTGAGAAAATACTTTTGGGGTCAGGTAGAGAGCGGCCAAATTGACCAAACAGAAATCTCACTCATTTCCTCCAGGGGAGCTGTTGAAGGCTGCAAAAAGGGAACGTCTTGCAAAACTAGTAGTGTTATAATTTCTTGCATTATTTCTCACTTTTACAATTTTAGAAAATTCACCGAGTACAATTTTAGAAAATTCAACGAGTGTTCACAGACGGGCAGACAGACGGATGGATGTTTTGCTTTCAATTGATTTTTCAGTATCAAGATCCCACAAAACAGGGATTCTGGCTACACCACGTGTTATGGGGATTTTTTCTTAATTTAGCAACTGGATTTATCCATTTTCGTTATCAGGGTCTGGCAATGAACGGTTTTTTTCGCGCAGCATTACACAACTTTCCCTGTATTGCGTATATTACTCCGTATATAGGTATGTATTAAAGAGGTATGTATTCGGAAAAGTAAAAAGGGCCCATATTTTACGCAAAATTACGCGATAACTACTCACATCTTCGAATAATTGGACAAAACCTCATTTTAAGATATCTTGAGGCAATAGATTTCATTCAGGATAAAATCTGCCTTGATTATTTACGTGCTTGAAACAAAATTATGAAGTTTTGCAGTTTTAGAAAATCCAGAGATCATAATTTTTTAAAATTCAGAGGACCATTTAATTTTAAAAATTGAGCTATTTTGGAGAAAATAAAAAAATAGTTTTGAGACTTCTAGTAAAGTAACCCAAAAAATCAAAATATTCGTTTCAAACTCGATTAGATTGATGGGAAAATATATACGTATAAAATCATACGAACGGTTTCGTGGTCAGCGTTGACAACGGGCGTACGGACGTATGGATCGACATTTTGCCGTCAATACGTATTACGATATGCAGGGTCGTGAATTTTGGCACCGCAAATCTAAGAGGAAATAATACTACATAAAAGGACTGCCAGTCCGGCTAGTCAAGATCGCTAAATAAGTAGTGCCGTCGAGATCTCGGCCGCAAGGTTCGAGTCCCGCGTCGTGTATGGGTGTATTTGTGTTTGTACGTGTGTGTCGTCCTTTCACCCCTTATTATTAATTATTATTATCATTTCATCTCCCACATTCTCAGGGCTAACAACTATGGAGATAAAATAGGATCCACATAAATGACCTAAATGCCGATCCCTTAATAGAAAATAACATGCACCTGCTACTCAGATAATAAAATTGAGCCCTGGTAATGCAGGGATCATACACGCGTGGTCCAAAACGGCCTATTCTAAAAAAAAGACTGAACAAATTGTTCGTTACCAGTGACCGACAATAAAAGTATTGCTGTCGAAAAATTACAGGTATCCACCGCATGACTATAATACTTTCTTTACTACGTAGGCAAGAAGACGTTAAGGTGAGAAAGTCCGAAAATCGCAGAATTGTGCTTGTATCCCAAGAGTAAAATTGACAAAAGGGAATACAGACATAGGCAATATAAATATAATCTACAGATGTAGAAACATTAATTTTATCCCGAAATAAACATTTGTATTTTTTTCTAATGAAGAGAAAAGTTTCTAGTTAATTAGTTTATAACTGCTAAAACGGTAAGTATTTTTGCACATGATAATGTCAATCGACGAATACACTAATAGTTCGAGCCGCAATGCATGGTACCGATCAATAATGGTATCGCAATACGTGGTTCAATTAACGTCATGCTACAGTTGAGTGAATCATTTGTCCCTCATTTCCTCATTTCCTTTTGTATCCCACAATTTTTTCTTAGAGCTATAATATTAATATTTGCATTTCTTTTCCGTACATGTGACTTCTTATAATTGTAGAATGAAGCTTAAGCTAAACCTAAAACTGAATCAAACAAGCTAAGAAGTAAAAGCTAGCTCCTCTAACCTAACGCTGCCATACAACTGATCTGTATAGAGGTACAACCAAATGTACTGAACCAAATGAACCAAATAGATAAATGCATTTATCCTCTCTTAGGAAAAATAGACTTTCTCGACACATGATCTTTTGTACTTTAGTAATCATTTTATATTAGGAATCGGAAGAAAAACATTTGTCCCAGGATCAGAATGATTAAGTTTAATTTGTTATTTCACAACTAAAAATAATAGAATTACAAATAATAACAAATTATTTCACTCGTTAATATTCTTACAAATCGATCAGAAGAAAAGTTTTGGTCATGTCAATATTTCGACCCCGGTTTTGCCGAAATGTTATGTTTGGATTCGTATTGTAATCTTGTATTAGGTTGATTGAATTTGATGCCCAACTCTCGTCTTTTTACTTCTATTAACTGTTTCCAGAATTTAGTAGATCTCATTTCTCTGAAACTCAGTCCCATCATTGAGTATTCTCAGTAAGAAATACTCCACTCGTTTCCATAGTAGGATTTTAGCTCGAAGGAGGAAGACCGCCAATACGGCCCCTCGGCGAGAAACTCTTGTCCAGGTAAGATTGTAGGGCCTCTTTGATGATGTCGGCGAGCTGGAGCTCTATCTCGGAGCGGTTCTCAGCGAACGAGGTCTGGATGCGGTCGGCAGCCTCATTGTTTATGAGATTACCCACCTCGCCAGCGCCTTGCACGTCGATCTGCAATGGACATTTTCCTATTAACTTTGTCTCAAATGTGTTAAATACATAATGTTAAAAAGTCATAGATGCATTTCTATTTATAACTATTAAATATTGAGATAGATTGGTGGAATTAATTTCTAATTCGAAGTGTTTTGTAAGGATATTTGGGACGATTTGTTCCTAATTATAATCTGTATCTATTGGCATACATTTATGAAAAGTATTTTATACGTTTGTATGCAGGAAGTGCTGATGTGTAAATAATGCAAATGAATACTGATGATTAAGATCACATGCAGTAGTAAATAGTAAAAAGTAATAGCAGAATTAAAATAAGTGAATTAAAAATATATGTTCTTTCAGAAATGTAAATTAAATGCACTAATCTGTTTAAAAAAAGGACTGATTGATAAATTTTGTTAATTTTTATTAAGACGCATTAGCGGGATGGAAGCGAATTCAGTGTGTTCATCAATCCAAGATAGAATGTTTTCAATGTAATGCATTGTGAAAGAGGGGAGTATAACGTAATTCAATAATACAACTAGAGATTTTTTTGTTCTTAATTTGTAAGCAAATATTAAATATTGCACTGAGAATATGTCTATCCTCATATCTCCAGAAAGAATGGCAAGAATGAATGGAAATTAATAAAATACTGTTCAATGTATTATAATATTTCTACTTACGAAAATATCTCCGATACCCAGAGAAACCTCAACTCTTCTCACTTTCATGTTCACACTAACCACAAGTTTTACTGTGAAGGTTATATCTTTGACAACAACCCTGAAAAAATGAAAGATGTTCTAACGGCTCATTTGACCACAAATACAAAGAATTCTATGTATGTAGTTAAACATAAAACTACTTTCATTTAATTATATTTACTGTTATTTAGTTATTAATTCGCGTTTTTAAGGACTTCTTTCCTTTCAGCCATTCAGTCCATGTTGGTTTCTAGCCATTCAGTCATGATTGGCCATTTTCAGCATAGATTTGAAGTTTCTTGACGCCTCGAATTCATCCGTTACAAAGAAAGTATTCAGAGTACAATTATATTTTATTTATAATTTTTGAAAAAATTCAGAATTTTTCACGCATTTCTATTAACAATTTTAATTGAATATATCTAAAAATATTCATTAATACAAACCTTTGGATGCGTGAACTAATACTTTTCCACTTTTCCCTGACCTGGGTCCAAAAAACCCGGGTGTTTACTTTCAGGGTATTTTTGCAATAAATATTTTTCATCGATTTAAATGAACATTATATATATATATATATATATATATATATATATATATATATATATACATATTGAGACGAGTCGTAGATTGACTCACACAAGATTTATAAATAAAAGAAGGGGGACAGGAATTCTTATTCGGGAATGGGCTCCGGATCCAATCACATGCACAATGGAAACTAATGGGTAACAAGAACTTTTATTTATTACATAAACAATCGCCATACAAAATTGGTTGCTTTCGGTGCTCACAGGGGCATTTACTCTGTTCTTTCCCCATGTTTAATTACATCCCATTAACAATTTCCGTTACCCTGGGGCTTCACTCCTTTATAATAATTTCAATACTTGGGGGGGCTCAACTCAAGATCACTGTTCTCTACTAGCTAATTACTTTCCCTCCCAATCTTCCGGCCGCTTCTACTCACGAGACTCCGGTTTGAATCACGCCGTCTCATGTTCGCCCGTCCGCCGTCGGGTCGACGCCTCGCGCCGCAGGAAGCCAGCGCGGGGAGGGGAGCCCCGCAGTGCCGCTCCTGCCACTTGTTCTATGCGTTGTTTTCTGACGTGTCTTGCCGCGCCACCTCGCCCTTCGGGTAAGTCCGCTTCCTTCGGCTGCACTCGGAAGGGCGGCCGACCTTCACTCCACTCGTGGTCGCAGTGGTCTACTTCAAAACGTAACCCGAACGTTTCGACTCACATCGGTACGTTGTCCTCCCCAACTACTGTTTTCTCGTTCTCTTGCATCACAGTTTCTAACTTTTATTGTAATTGTCATCGACTGTTCATCTTAATGGTACTTGATGATGTCGAATACTTGTATACAATGTTCCCTTCCTCTACACTGCTGTGCCCACTCCACGTGTTGACCATCCACCGCGATCCACCGCTTGTAATACTTCACCACTCTCTTGTACCCGTTTTGTCTCGTCTCACTTCTCAACTAATACTTCCACTTTTGTCACACACTTTCTTTGTCACAACGCCTTTCCAGTTCTATTCTCTCCGCCACTGTTCACTCTTCCTTCCGCACGACACTTAAACGTCCGTTCTCTACCTTCGCCATTGCTCTACTACTGATCCCGTGCTCGTGATTCGTGGCCTCCGTTTCTTCGCGCTGAACCGGCTCTGGCCCCCCGACTCCGCCGGTGGGCCGGTCTCTGCCGCGCAGTTCAAACGTACGATATGCATCGGAACGCATTGTTATCGTATCAGTGATAATTCGTTTCAATATATATATATATAATATGGAAATGGATTATATGGATATGGAAATACATCCCATATCACTACTACCACCCACGCTACGTAGTAGTGATATGGGGTGTATTTCCATATCGTTTCAATACATATATTTATATTGTAATCATATATATATTGTAACGATATGGAAATACACCCCATATCACTACTACCACCCACACGAATTCGTCACCTCGTGTGTAGGAGCGAAACGCGCGGCAGCGCGGTGGTCGCAAACAGCGCTATCTATCCGCAGCCGTCCTAAGAACTACGCGACTTGGTAGACAGAAATTTCTCCACTGGTGAAGCCTTCGAGAGGAGAAATGACCACCCCTCCAATGGCTCAGACTGCGACACATAAATACCGTGACGCGCATCGAGGAAGCTCTCTGTTAATCTGGCGATGTGAGCGATAGTATCTCTACTAATCTAGAGGTGCGAGCGAAAGTTTTGTTAATTCGAGTGAGAAGTGATCGAAGTGAAGAAGCTAGTGAGAAGTGTTTTTGATGTGAAAGCGTAGCTTGTTAGGGAAGAAAGCGGCTGAAGTGAAGAAAAGAACGTTGTTCCTGAGAGTTGCAATTTACGAGTTGACGACAATATAGTAAAGTTGTGTGAAAGCGGCAATTAAAACTCGCTCATTGAATAGTGGAGAGTGGTCAGATTAGCACTGCAGGCATCAAGAGCAGTTACGACGATCAACTCAATTAAACAAAGTGATAATTTTACGACGTGCAAGGACTTAAAGCATGGGGGCGTGTAAATTCATTCCGGGGAAGAGAAGATGGGAGCCGCGAGAGGACGAGGCCGTGTACTATACGTGCACTTTTTCTTGTTTCTCCACAGCGGGGTGTGCGAGGGGAGGCAGGTTCTGTTTACGTCACGACAGTGCAGTGCTGTCAACATCCACAGAAAACTATGCGTAAAAGCGTGTCTTGGACTTGAGAGCAATGAAAAACAACTCAAGTTCTTTTTTAAATTCTGAAGAAATAATTAATAATTGTAGAAATGATTGAGTAACGAGAAGGTGCACGGTACGCAGAGGTCGTTAGAAAGAGAGAGCGAAAACTGAGATGTCCGAATTGTAAAGGAAGAAGGTGAGCAGCACTGCAAACTGAGCCGTGACGTTCCGAGTCCATGTTTTCTGCCGAGCCGTGCTGTGCCGGGCTGAGCGAGAACTAGGGAGCTGGAGGATCAAGAAAAAGTGCGAGCATAGTACTTGAGGAAGGGCTTGGTTTCAATGGAACGCGTGTCGAGCGTGAAGAAGCAGTACGAGCGAAGGGCGTGGGAACGACGAGGAGAATGGAATTGGTCGTTCTAGCGATCAAGCGAAGTGCAACGCAGTTATAAAGCAGCGGCGCGGCGACGCAGCGACACGGGTCGCGAAGTCGGCAAGGTCGACCTCGGTGAGCCGGGAGCGGCGCGAAGGTATCGGAACTATTAACATTTTCGTGCGAACATTTGTGCAGGCAAGAAATTCTGCTACAGAGGTTCGCGTGGTAGTTCCGCGTCAGAGACTTCAGAAAGTAATATTGAGGAGGTAGAGAACCGAACAGAATTTTGTAAAGGTTCAGATTTTGCATTGTGAAGTATTTAATGTTAGATTTTTTGCGAGAAGTTAAGCCTTGTACAATTTTACTGCAAAATTGGTGTAAATAAGATGTCCATTGTGGGAAAATCAAGCTATCAAATTGTTAATATCTTAAGTGTAAATGATGTTGATTTAAATTTTATATTTCTGGTAAAATTTCATGTTTGTGGCATGAAATTTTTGTGTCTCTGGTAACATGAGTGTAGCCTGTGGTCAGTAATTGTGGGCACCGCAGAGATGACTAGTCAAATTACTTCAGTAAGCCGTGCACGGCAAGAACGAGTCAGAAAATTTAACTGGTTTAATTTATTCAAACGGAAGCCGAAACAAACGGTACCATGCTGAAGTTTTGGTGTTATTAGTGAAATATTTACGCGACCCAAAGAGGACACTTTCTCATTGATTCATGTGTAACTGTGTATTAGTTTCTTGTGTTTCTTGAATACATGCTCATTGTTACCAATCTTCTCTTTGATTTATGTGTCATGGGTTCAGGCCTTTCTCGCACCCGAAAGATTCTGCTTCCTGAGATTAAAATCTCGTTTAGCGTGTATTCATTCGATCTCGTTCGTCTATCGGTCTATCGCTTGTGTGGGTAGAGGGCGTGCTAGAATATATGTGTGTGTGTGTGTGTGTATATATATATATATACACACACACACATATATATGTATATATATATATATATATATATATATATATATATATATATACAGGTTGAGTCACGTAACTTTAGCACCTCCTGTAACTTTTGAACGGTTGAAGATATTGCAATGCAGTTTTCACGGAATGAATGAGATAATGGGGCTAATTGATATGTGTATTGATTTCTCTTTTATCACTTGTATTTTACGAGATATTTGAAGTAACTTTGTTTTTTCAAATGGGACTATACATATTTTTTCAGTCTATGATGACAAGCGTAAAAAGCCGAATCCAAAGATATAAATATTGTCATAGGTTAGATAAGCATTGTTTGAGTAATTATGATTTTTTTGCGACTAGTGTTTAAACGGATATTTTCATTGTAACTGTCAGCTCCACAAGGTCACGCAGCGCTCTCCCAGAAAACGCGGGGGTCTGGAAAGGGAATGGATTTTAGTACTTGAGGATACGAAAAATATTCACAAAACTGTTGCATTTTTTCCTGAACTCTCCTTTCCATCCTGATCCATTTTCAGATATTTGTGTTTCTTAGGGATTGAAAATACGGATTTGTCTTAAGTAGTATTTATTGAAATAAGATTATTTCTATCCCTGAGTTATTATTATATTCTTATTAACATTGAAATTGTTTGCTCAAAATACGCAATATTTTTTGTACAGTTTTAATTATTTATTCTTACTGTGCTTTGTTTCAAGATCCCATTAATACGTATCCTATGACACCCCATTAAATGAAGTTGAAGTTATAAACAATTTTAATACAATAAAAACTAATGACAAATCCTTATTTTCCATCCTTTAATTCCTTCAATCAAAGAAAGTCGAAAATCTGAAAATGCGAAAGGATGGAAAGCACAGTTCAGGAAAAAACTGCAATGGTTTTGGAATATGTTTCGTATCTTCAAATCTCCCTTCCCTTGCTCGGGCGCGCGTTGCTGATGGAGCGCTGCGTGACCTTGTGTGGTAGACTATTCAAAATGTCCGTTAAACCCCAGTCGCAAAAATCAAAATTAATCAAAAAATGCTTATCTAACATATAACAATATGTACATCATTGGATTCGTCTTTTATGCTCGTCATGGTGGACTGAAAAAATGTGTATAGTTCTATTTGAAAAAACAAAGTTACCTAAAAAATCTCGTAAAATACAAGTGATAAAATAGAAATTAATGCACGTATCTATTAGCCCCTTCCCCTCATGCACTTCCGTGAAAACTGCATTGCAATAACTTCAACCGTTCAAAAGTTACAGGAGGTGCTAAAGTTACGTGACTCACCCTGTACATATATATATATATATATATAGCATTTGCCAGAATGCCACACGATAGCCACCCACGCACCTAGGAAGAGAGAGACGCGTGATATAAAAATAAGCATAACAACGAATCCAGTGGGAAGCAGCGCGGCCTAGTAACGTGTGCGCGAAGCTACGACGCGGACTTCCAAACTATTAAAAACGGGAAGTGGTGGACGAGAGGGGCGTAAGGCACTACCACCCCTCCAAAAGAGAGGAGACGCGAGAGCAAGTCGTTTTCCTTCTTCTTGGTCGAGAGACGTTGGAAAGAGCAGACGTGTGGCGTAATAGTGGTAGGAGTGCACATGAGCTAGAGCCATCTTGGCGAGTTCGTAGGGAGGTACCGTTCGTTAATTAAGATGGGAATATCAGTTTTTCTGAACTTAATAGTAAAGGCAAACGTAACTAAAAAGTGAACTGGAATGTGATTATTAGAGGGGAGAGACTCGAGTGAAGTTATTACCAAGAACGTTGTGAGTTTCGAACGAGAACAACGCGTGAGGACTGTGCAAAACGCGTCGGCGTGTCGCGACCCAAGAGCGACGAAGAAAAGAAGAAAATTTGGATATTTCGGTATCGGATGAGGCGAGGAACTGGCGGCGAGAGAGTGCGGCGCGGGACCGGCAGCACGGCGTAAGAAGACGTGGTAGAACGGGAGACGGGAGGCAGCTTTCAGCGACTTCGCAGGCGACGGTCTCGGGGGAGGACGTAGGCAACCCGAAACGAGCCAATGTCGAAGGCGCCACGCAGCAGCTGCGGTCCGAGGTAGCGGCGATTTCAACAAGGTAATCGCGGATCGAGAACTATACGAACGAAGTTAAAAGCGACGAGTGCGTGAACAGTACCACAGATAATGGGGTTCTCAAATAACTTATTTAAACTGTGTTAAGTGGAGGTCCGAAAGCAAGTGGGAAATCGTAGCCCGTGTCTTTGTAACACAATTCATTCTCAATACGAGCAGTTAACGACTGTCTTATTCATTGTAAATAAATTTAAGAAAAAAGTTTTATTTAAATTAGGGTAACATGAATGTTTTGGTTGTGATCAAGGAATTTAATTAAAAGGGAAGTGTTGTAAATAGTAGAATAGAAGAGATTATCTGACGAACGGTAATTTAGAAGTACTTGATAAGCTTAATTTATTCGGTTAAACCAGGCCTGGCAAAACAAAGTTAAGATGAAATTATGCAGAGAAAGTCATATTATTTGAGAAGTGAATTTATTATTTCATGCGCGATGTAATTTTAGTAGCAGTATATACGCATAATTCTACTAAGCTCTGTGTCTCTGTACTCTTACTCACCCAAAAGATCCCGCCCCCTGAGATCACAAAGCTCTTTACGAGCATTCTTTCTACCGCCCCCTTTTCAGCTGGTTGATGGTGTGAGCGGTCGCAGAGAAGACCGACGCTGGTAAAGTTAGAGTTAAGGTTGTCAGAGAAAGGTGTGTTAGAATATATTTATATTGAAACGAATTATTAATATAATTACAACAATGATAATAATACGTTTCTAAGAACGCAAGCATTTGAATTGCGCGGTAGCGGAGGGCTCGCCGACTGAATCGGGCGCTGGAACCGAATCAGAGGGGAACCGAAGCGCGTGTGACCAACGAGAAAAGACGGTAGTGAGGAGATCGCCATAAAATGGAAAGGACGCTTACAAACGGTGCAGAAACAAAAGTATGAACAGTGTTGAAATCCAGACTCATCGAGAGTGAGAAGCGTAAGGAGGGACAATGTGGAGGAAGAAGGTATGCAGTGAGTGTAAATGGTTGTATTAGAGAAGTAAAGGAAAGATAATATCAGTGAATGAAAACAATCACGTGGGTAAATGTGTAGCGGCGGAGGCACGTGGAGTTCCGTGCGGCATCTGACTGGTGATGTTTGGTAACCGTGTATTAGTGATCATGCAGGAATCAGGAACTGTAATCGGAGTGATAGAAATCTCATCAGTGAACTATGGTAGGCGGGGTGGAATCCGCGTGAATACGGCAAAGCATGGGAATGAACGCAAGGTGAATATAGTGTGCACCCAAACTGTGCGGCATTGAGCATCCGACTGCGAGGTGTAGGAGAAGAGGTTTATCACGGGCAAAGAACTGAGGAACGTTGGCGGGTGACGCGTGGCGAGCCCGATATAACGGTGGTGGGCGGCGAAATCGCGGCAGAAAGTGTTAAGCCGGGAGTAACTGCGGGCGGCGACGAGGCGACCGGCGGCGAGCGTCCCCCCTGCCCAGGCGGCCAGCGACCCGATGAATCCGGAGCGCCGCCGGCGTTTCGCGAGGCATCGCTTCATCAGCTGACCGCAGACACGGCGTGACGAGGCCCTCGCCGGGAGAGACGGTGTGGCTGAGAACGGACGTAAGAATATTGAGAAGGGGGGTGGGGAAGGAATAGGAAGCAGTGATCAGTAATGGAGGCCCCATAGTCATTAAAATTGTGAGCAATGAGTGGAATTCTATGACAATACGAAGTCAATCACTAAGAGGTTGTTAAGGATAGTGTGACTATCGAATATATGTATTGTAAGAAAGAAAAACAACAAATTTTTGTTATCTACCGTTAAATAAAGATTCATGTTTAGTCAGATTACCTACGTGTTTCCATTGGTGAGGAAATGGAACCCAGAGCCCATTCCTGGAAAAGAATCCCTGTTCCCATTAATAAGTGATCGTTGTGAAGGGTCGATTTAACGACTCGTTTCAATATATATATATATAATATATATATATAATATATATATATAATATATATATATATATATAATATATATACACACACCCGGTGTCCGGGAAGGAAACGTCGAAACTTCGAAAATAATCTCTTAAGACAATAATTCAAGACAATTAAGACAAGAAGAAAAGCTCAATTCAGATGAACAAATGGGGGAAAAACTCTTTCTGATCGGTAATATTACTGTTTGTTTATATGATCTTCGTGTCAAGACCATTAATTGCTGTGGTTACGCCTCTATCCCCCACGGCCACTCCTCTCACACTCCGTCTCCACGAAACAGTCTCGACGCCGCGAAGGTCTTTCACCAACCGTTCACCAACGGCGACTGTTGCAAGGGCTGCTACACGAAATATTGTTCATTTCATTCAAAATCACGTATCAGAAAGTGTAATTTTATACGCAAATTACTATCAAAATACTGGCATATGATACATCATTTTATTCCTCTTTTCATGATCTATGCATTGCTGGTGAGAAAAATATATAGTTCTTTTAAAAAAATCAAAGATGATTAAATTTCTCGAAAACTAAAAATATTATACACAATTTCTCTACGGCATGTTACTTGCCCTTGGTGGGGCACCCTGTATACGGCTTAGGATAAAGATCACAGAATTATGAAAACGTGCACAGAATTCACTTCTTCTCGTAGCACGTCTCACACAGTTTTTAACTGTCTTTGTCGTAAACTAAATAAATCAAAACCTCACGTGAAATTGCCCCGTGCGTCCAGGGGGCGCCGGGCGTCGGCGGCGCCGGGGCGTGCCTGTCCGCGGAGCGTGTAGGCGCCGGTGGCGCTAGTGGCGGGCATGCGGATACCCACGGTGATGGGAAACGTCGGCGACGGCATGATGGGGATGGTCGATTTCTCCACTACGAACGCGCCCAGGCCCTCGAGTCGCACGTCAGACAAGGAGCCCTCCGCCGAGAGCTTGCCCACTTGGAAGTCCCACATCTCCACTTGCAAGGGGTCCAGCACGGGGATGCCTCGGTCCGGGTCGCCCTAGGACACAAGGCATGACGTGTCACTCGCAGCGCAGCTGGGGACTTTTAGATTTGGAAATCATTTTGTTCGTGCTTACGTCTTTAACTTATTTTGAACAAGCAGTTTTCGAAGCTTTTCCCTGCCATGTACGAAGTTGGAATTACTTTGGTGTCAGTAGATTAAGCAATATTAGAGTTTTATACAGATTAAGTAATGGTAATTAAGCAATTTAGAGGGTCGTGCAGATCTGGGAGGTTTTGTGAAGTGTGTAGGAACGAAGGAAAACAGAGTTCAGTACAGTGCCCTTCTTTAAGTACGAGTACTATAGAATTTGTGCTATGTATTGTTATGGAGTATACGGTTATCCTGCGTAATTTTGTTTATTTTAATAATTATTGTATTGATATTATTAATTTATTTGTAAATCACAGTGACAGAATTATACTTAATTGCAGTTAAATGTTTATTGATCTTTACCTTATTAATCCCACGTAAAATTTGAAGACGGCTCCTGTACTAGAGTCCTGTGTTTCATTTCTGCATAAGATGCGGCTCACTTTATCTTGCGATTTCCATTTCGACAACCAAAATATGAAAAATACGATTACCATATTCATTGTTTCTTAATTTATTAAGTATCCGGTGTCCCGTGCTTCACCCACCGCCCGTTCTAACCCGATAGGGGTAAGAGAGAAAAATAATGAATAAGGAAGACAAATAGGATACATATAAATTTCTTGAAGTGTAAAACAATTATGTAACTTATATTTTTACGATACCGGTATCTTTATCGGAAGTGGTTTCCCCGGGTATGACTAATCTCCGGTTTCCCCTCCATAGACACACGAATGTTCTAGTTCTCAGGACCTAGCTCTTTTCTTGCCATTTGCGTTCGAAAAACAAGAACATTGATGTGGAAGATAGAATACAAATTTGTTACTGTAGTACTGGCTACGATCCTAACAATACATTACAATATATTTTGCAGTAGTTCTTCAGTATAACGACCTACAGTGACTGACTTCGAAATAATGTCACCAATGGTGACATACTATATTCAAATTTCTTAATCCAAGTATGAAGGAATTAAAAACGTATTAATTTTATTTACATTATATTGACATCAATACGAAACGTATACATGATAAGGAATGACAACAAATCGAGAAAAAGAGATACTTACGTTTAGAATGATCTGTCGCAGCTCAGAAAGAGCGTCGTCGATTGCAGTGCGTACGACTGAACCCTCTCCCAGGACGAAATCTGCAGCGTTTGCGTTATTGAAAATCAGTAGGGCCAAGACGGCCAAAATGTGCGCCATGGGCGTCATATCGATGGCTGTGTGTGCAGAGCGATGAAAAACTGTTCCAGAACGTGAATTGTGTGAGAGTGCGAAAATCGTTTGCTCTTATCTCCGCGACGGTTGAAGTGGGGACGGAGATGAAAGCGCTCATTATCGACGCAGTTTATATCATGCAATCGACTTCTGAAGCTTGAAATATTAGCATCGTAATTAGACACCATGCCATTTTACATTTTCTATACATCATAAAACTGATCCTCTGCACTTAATATTTGTAATTCTCGAACCACGGCCGATTTAACACTTTAAGAGTCAGCCGTGCTCGAACACATTCTGCAACAGATAATTCCTCTGAATTTCACGAAAATGTTTAAATCCGTTGAAGACAGTGCATGCCTTATATTTCTAATTACTGAGAAATCTAGAATAGAAAACCAAAAACTACCTTGAAAAATATTGAAAATGTTTGTTTAATCGCAAATTTAATCTTTACTCGAGGCTGGTAGTACTGTAGTCTCATCATTAATTTATCTTATATTTATAAGATAAGAGAATATCACGGTATTTGTGATAATTTTAATAAGAATGGAATAAAATACCTTTTTTACGCAAGTACCTATTGATTTGTAATATTAGAACAAAATGTCACATTATGTCCATTAAAATGTGACATTCTTTTGTAATTATTTCGTTTCATTGATTTATTAGCTATGATTATCCAAGTATCAGAATTTCCACTTCATATCCTTCCCGTTTCGTTCATAATCTTTCATTTGTTTCTTGGTCATAACAAGATCGCGAAACTTCCTACAATTGCCTATTTTTACTGATTGCGCATATCGAAAGTAAATGTGTATAACTTTACCTATTACCATAATAAAACAAATTTAGACCATTTTTGTTTTTGCATAATTGCATATTTCTGAGATTTTTTCAATAACTGTATGATTTAATGTATGCGACGTATTTAAGTGCATATAGCACTTAAATAGCTTATATAGTACTTAAGTGCATATAGTAGCAACTGCTGCATTTTGTGTAGAAGTGGGTCGGAATTAGATATTTTCGTGGGTTTCTCTTTCTGAACTTTTATGACCAGTGGTGGTGGCTGGGCAGTCACTTTCCTTTTATGCCTCACACAATTTTATCCGTTTTCGATTGCAATATCTCCGTTGGGGGACCAGATAAAATTTTGGAAAAAATACTCGTGAAAGATCACTATAGAAGCAAACTGCTGTACACATTTCAAGTACAAAGTGTGACTTCAAATGGGCATAAAAAATCGTAAATGTGTGCAAAAAGTGCTTCTCTTGCAACCGTTTTTTAATTGTTTATATGCGAGAACAAAATTATTTATTGTGGTAAAAAATTAGTAGACAAATAGAAGAGTTGGCTAGTTGGATTTGAATTTATGACTAGTGTTGGTGGCTTGGGAGTCACTTTTGTTTTAGGTCGCTCGCCTTTTTTTCGTTTTTCGATTGCAATATCCCCGTTGGGGGACCAGGTAAAATTTTGAACGAAATACTCGTCAAAGGTCAATCTAGTAGCAAACCGCTGTGTAAATTTTTAACTTCAAAGTGTGATTCCAAAGGGGTTTAAAAAATTCGTAAACGTGTGCAAAAAGTGTACCTTTTGCAACCGTTTTTTAATTGTTAATAGGTGAGTACAACATTTTTAATTGTGTACAAAATTAGTACATAATTAGTAGACAACAATGGGCTAGGTGATTTTGAATTTCTGAAAAGTGGGGGTTGTAGGTTGACGTGAAGCTAGCACCCCCACTTATGAATGTCGTTTTTTATCGGTTTATAGTTGAATACAATTTTTTTTATTTCGATACAAAATTAGTACATAATTGGTTCAAAATTATAGGCTAGTTAATTTTGAATTTCTGACAAGTGGGGTTGCAGCTTGACGGAGGTAACTCCTTCCCCTATCGCCACACAGGGATAGAGATTTCAGAAATTCGAAATACATAAATAATTATAATAAACTACATTTATACCCATATAAAATTCGGGGAAAATTAGTAAATTTATAACATTTTTGTGCCGTAGACAAATGCTGTAATTTATTATAAGCCTAGCAATGATAAAAATAAATATTTAATGGGCTTTAATTCTATCACTGGCATACGAAAGAGACCTAACGCGTAATTCCTCCAATTAACAGAACCTTCTTTCCATTTCCTTTGCCTTCCAGGAGGAATATGTGGGACGGTGAGATATTCAACGTCGGAAATGGACATTATCGACTTGTCCCCTGAGACGCGAGTGATGTTGCATTGCGAATCTGAACCAGCGATCACCCGTGATCCATCGGTCACCTACGAAAATCCGCTTCTTTTCTTTGTGTAAAGAATTAAGAGAAAAGCAAGCTTGTGGTATCTAAAGATACAGAATGTCAAATTCAAAGACAAATGACATCCTCGGTTTAGATCTAGACAAAGAATAGAGTTTTGGTTCCAAACGACTGGATTAGTGAAGGTGGAAATGATTAAACATTCATTTTTAACTAGAAGAAAATAGAAATACGTTTCAAGAAAACAAGAAAATAGAGGTTAGAAAGTTAAATAAGCCTTAAAATATATTTACGTGAAAATAGGCGAAATAAATATTCGTTATAATTGTTATTTTTTCATTGTATTTATAATAAATATATGTCAAAAGCCTAACGCTATCTACAAAAATTAAAGGTGCCGCTAGACTGCTTGTGCATTGGTCAACGTAAAAATCTCGCAAATCGCAAAAATAGTTTGCCTTATTCAACAAGGCATACCGCCAGACTGCCTCGAGTTTGAGCTATACTAAACAGTGGCGTGAGCTCCGGTGACGCATCCAGCATTTATTCGACGTGGTCGGCGCACACTGATAACAGGCCATGTTTCGGTATCGTTCGTTCTCGATAATGGTAGTTCCGGAACTGGCATTCTCGGAGATAGACGAACGGAACTGATGGCGTTTTTGTCCGGCTCTACATCACATCGCTGCACACACTACAAATATCTAAAAAATTACTCATCACGAGGCTTGAAGAAAACAGTAACACTGGAGTTGTACCGCTACCAAAATAAGTAGATTGCAACCTTCTGCGATTCATTTTTATTGCGATGCGCTATGTCGTTCACAGAAAGAACTTGGAGTTCTATCACTTTCAGAATAAATGTGTAACACTTCCATGGATCTGAAAATGGAGTTGACTCAGTAAGAAAACAAGCAAATTATATTAGCCCCATACCACTGGCAAATAGCAAATGTGAACTATCCGCTCCGAGCAGCCCGAGTCGTCAGACGACTGAAAGTCTGAGTGGAAGAGGTATCAGGAATCCAGGACAGGTCAGGTTCTTTTCAAAGTCAAAGAGATGTAGCTGCCTCTTTTGAAATCTAATGATCTCGTATTGAACTTTTCACTCTCACGCCCATATTCTCAATACCGTGTAATACGAGAATTATCGTCGAGTCCAGATTATTCGCGAATCAAAGCAAAATCCTTATTCACAAGGCAGGATTGGTTGCGATTCGAGGATTAGACACCCCTATTTCAATCCGTGGGTTATACATCCGATTTCGGCGTATAATTCGCGAATTGCACTTGTTGCCATTGGCGACCCTGTTAAACAATACAGACGACTCCGCCAAGTACGATTTGTTTGCTGTTGAATTTATGGAATGCGTTTGAAATAAAGAGAGACTCCTCTATTTGCTTCCATTCCGTCATCAGTAATATAAATCTGAGTAGTCAGTTAATGCTGAATAATTTTGAATAATAATATTGTTTCTAGTAACGGGTTCAGCAATTATCGTATTTAATATTATATAATTTGGACTTATCATTCTATCAGTGCAGGTTATTTTTTAATAAAATCACATTATTAGCTTTTGCTTTCAATTAAAGGTATGGTTACAGTTTACCTTACTTTCATCTATTAGAATCTCTTTTTTAATTTTTACAGTTTTTACAATTTCACTATAGGAGATCATCAGAAATATAAACTTGCAACACCCAAAAACAATGTAGATATTGTTAACATAATCAGGCAAATAAATGGTCAAGGAATTTCAAGTTAAATATTTGAATATACCATAAATTCAATAAATTGAAATGGATTACAAAGGTTTAAAGAAAGAATACAATAACAATTAGACAAAAATGCTACTAAGTAGATTCTTGGTTAAATTGAATTATAAGTTTTTTCATTTGAAGTAAATAAATAAAAACTGAATGCAGTTAACAAATATTTTTATTTCATTAATGTTCAATATTGAAACAGAAACTTTTCTGGTAAATAAATGATAATTTTCACACATTTAATGCCCAAATATAGGAATATTACTGAACCCTAAGTTATAAACACAATAAACAAAAATAAAAAAGAAGAGACATAGCAAAATATGCTGAATGGTTTCAATGTAATGAATATTTTATTCCTTTGCTAACCATTTGGAGAACAAATATAAAATCTCAAATTGCTAAAAACAAACAATTAAAGGATGTAATCCATATTTGACTCCATTACTAATTTAAACGTGTAGACAAAATTTAATTTTTTTTTAAAGAATGAATTGTTTGTTCTTCATATCTTGATAATATTCAAATTTTAGGTAGATAAACATTGCATCCTCAACTCATGTTCATTCATAAACTCAAATTCTTCTTGATGCTTTAAGAATGTGGAATCCTTCAGGTACTGTTTGCATTCCTGGGAAGTAGATACCATTCTCATAATTTCTGGTCCCTTTCGCAGCTGCTGGTACTGGTTATCTATCTCTGACATATCCTATTTGGAAATAAAATATTCATTTTTAAAGGATATCTTTATGAGTCCCTTTTTCTAAATATGAATATTATTGCATAAAGAAAGGTTCCATTCATTGTAGACAATCAGGTGATAATAAAATATATTTCATACAAGGTTGAAATTTGTACATAAAACAAAGTTGGAATTTTTACAATGTTTCAGAGATAATTTGTCTCCATCATCACAAATCATTTGTCTCCATCACATGTCAATCACAATCACGTCTCCATCACAAATCATTTGTCTCCATCGTCAGGTACTTTTTGGCTTATATCCAATATAAGCCAAAAAGTACCTGACGATGGAGACAAATGATCTCTGAAACATTGTAAAAACTCCAACTTTGTTTTATGTACAAACTTCAACCTTGTATGAAATATTTTTTATTATCACCTGATTGTCTATAATGAATGGAACCTTTCTTTATGCTATGAAGAAAGACAAACAATAAAAACATACGAATATTATTGACATGAATATGATTGTAGAAATTGTAAAATAACTGGTTTCATCACTGCCAATAAAAGTTTGCTGATAATAAAGAAACTTGTTTCATTTATCTACAATGTCAACGATATGTCACAAATCCATCAATGTTATAGTAAAGATTACCAAAGATGAACTTCAGGAAACATAAGTGTTTCAATTCATTTACAATTGAGAGTGTAGAATTAGATTTTTGAAAAGAGAATAAATGAAAAAAATAAATTCAGCACTCTACAAATGCTTTAAAAGATGGTTCAGTTGTTAAAAAAATTGATAATAAAATTACTAGCAATAAACAAATTGAAAAACCAAAACAATTTTGTTTTAATTACTTCCCTTATACAACAGATCTTAATTTTCTTAAATCCTAAGTTCAGAAATCCAACCCTGCAATCAGTCCAAACATAAATAATATTCTAAAGAATGTTTGATACTGGAATCCCAATCTAATATAGACTATGCACATTAACAATATGCACAATATATTTATAGAAGTTGTGGTATCAGATATCATAAGACAGATATATAATCAATATGGATTGTTGACATTTAATTAATCTTTCTTTAAATTCAATGATATTATAAAATGTAAATGATTTTTAAAATTCAATATTTTTTATATTTAGCCTACCTTACATTTTCAGCAACGAAGTAACAATAATCTGCTTCAGCTTCCAGAAATAGAAGGGTATTTTCATTAAACAAGTATATATTACTATGGATTCAGAGAAGCACAAAACATAAATATGAATTAGTACATTTAACAATAAGAGTTCATGAAAATGTGCAAATAATAGTTTTGGAATCTATGTGAAAACCAAAGAATATTTTATATACTATTTCACATTTAATTCAGTATGTCACACCAAAACAAAAATAAAATTTTATTTTGTATCTTCTGAAGAAGACAAAGTAACTTTGATATCTGGGCAGGATTATTTCCAATTTTTGAATTTTATGACAATTATGCTGAATTTGTTTTTGTTTTATTAAAAGACATGGTTTATCATGTTTTATTGTATACATTTCATTTTAAGAAATTGTGCAAGTATTACTTGCATTTGAATGTTTCATGACATCATATTTGATTTGATTTTGTTTGGTAAAACCATGGTTTAGGGTGGCACGATTCCTTTGAAAATAGTCTTGAGGTGAAATTATTTTATTAGTTGCACTAAAAACTACTGAAATAACTTTTGCATGCAGCCCTTCACCAGAATATAAGTATCAATCAAAAATATTTGCAAAAACTCTGGGTAGAGCCCCAATACTGTTGTTTTGAAAATTAAATACACAACTTGCAAGGTAGATAAAACCAAAAACACTTACTTCGAGTCATATTAACTGCCTTTTCATATCCCAAATCATAGTCACATGCAGTACGTTCTTCAGGCGGATTAATGCAGTAATTTTCCCATCCAATTAAGTACACAGTGTTGTAGCTGCTTCTGTCATTGTAAATAGGAACTTTATTATCACTAGCCTTTATAGTTGTTCTTAAACTGCTAAACAATACTTACTGCGTTGAAATTCGTTTGCAGGTTATGTGATGCTTCTTTTTTGCTTTTGTAACTTTGCTTACAACAGTATTCGCGTATTTGTCAATGACAATTGTGAAAATATTAATTTCTTAAATAGAAATGTTAGATTGGTTGGCCCTGGATACATTACTTAGTACGCGAAATGATAACATTGGAGATCGCGTTTGAAGTGGCGCTATTACTAATGTTTATTAACAGAACCACATCGAATACTCCACAGCCAATCATATTTCCTGTAACATTCTGGCCAAGGGTAACCCTCGAATCCGCCAATTCTCTGATGACCGCGGTTTGTGAATAAGAATTGAGAGTTATCCGAGTGTTAACCTAATCCACGAATTCCTCGATTCACAGATTATTTTCGAAGTAATCCATGATTGAGAATACGGCCGTCAGTATGCAATTCCTGATTTCTGCACTAATTTCCGTAAAAAACGAAAATGATTTTTCCAATTCCAGTCACACAGGTGAACAAGGAAAAACCATCAGAAATAAAACTACGTGTGATTTACAGCATTTAACGCCCTGATACCAAACATTTACTTACAATTTCTCTAGCACGTATTATTTTTTGTTATAAGGTGGTTTTAATATTGCGAATGTGCGAGTTATCTCCCACAATAAGGACTAGTCAACAATGAAAAATTACAGAAAAGAAAATAGATGAGATTCCTCAAGTGTCATGCCCTATTTCCAAATATGTGCTTAGATTTTCTCTAACAGAAGTAATAACTAAGATAGGGCGGTTTTCAGAAGTTGTGAATTCCCAAAAACAAAGCTGTTTCTTCAGGATCTGCTGTTGCTGGGAATGGAATGGGCTATTGTTGCTACTAGCATACCTCAAAACAGTTTGGGGGATATCCCGAACCAGGTATCTCCACCGCCCCTGCCGGGACAAGCTCTAACCCCCGACGAGGACTCCCGTCATGTCATAAGAGACAGAAACAGAAGAGTAGATTCGTAGGCTTCCGCGGCCGGAGTCATTATATTCTTGGCTGTCCGGGATGAGCCGCGTCTCAATCGGTTTTACTGACGTTTCGGCCATCTTGCTGTGGCCTTCTTCAGAGCTATACTGCTGCGAGAGGCTAGCGTGTCGCATAGATATAGGACGGGGTGCAGGAGCTGATAGGTCGCAGCGGCGACCAATGGGAGGAGGGCAGGTGGCCCGCGATTGGCGGAGAGGGAAAGGAGCGATACTGGGAGACCTGATAATGTGGGGGGAGGGAGGGTGGTTGGAAAGGGAAGAGGATAGAAAAATGAACAGGATAGACATCTGGAAATTGCAACTGCGTGGTCGGAGACGGGAGAAAAGGCCGAAAGAAACCGGGCGAATAAGCAGCCACGTCATTGGCCGACCGCGGGGGTGTGTCTTCGTGGGGCGCGACCGTATTGGCGGGGAGCGCCGACCCGCCTCCAGGTGTTGCTAAGGCGGAGCCCATCATCTCTGTTGAGGTTTTCGGGCCTCCTGGAGATTTCCAAAGCCTCTTTGATCACACGAGGCCACCACCGGTCTTCAATAGATAGAGTGCGAGTCTCGTGGTAAACTGTTTTGAGTAATTTAATGTGAAAAAATAAAATAGTCTACATACATTACATTGTCTACGTAGTCTACACGTAAATGGAGTCATGTAGACTACGTGTAGATTACGTGTAGAAAACATGCGTAGACGTAAAATTATAGTCTACGGCACAACTCTGCTTCAAACGCGATCTCCAATGTCATCACTTCGCGTTACTGAGTAATGTATCCAGGGCCAACCAATCAATATTTCTATTTAAGAAATTGATATTTTCACAATTGTCATTGACAAATACTAGAACTGTTGTAAGCAAAGTTACAACAGCAAAAAAGAAGCATCACATAACCTGCAAAAGAATTTCAACGAAGTAAGTATTGTTCAGCAGTTTAAGAACAACTATAAAGGCGTGAAAAGAATTGTTTTAAAAAGCAGGCGTGATAATAAAGTTCCTATTTACAATGATAGAAGCAGCTACAAAGCTGTGAACTTAATTGGATGGGAAAATTACTGCATTCATCCGCCCGAAGAACGTACTGCATGTGACTATGATTTGGGATATGATAAGGCAGTTAATATGACTCAAAGTAAGTCTTTTTGGTTTTATTTACCTTGCAAGTTGTGTATTTAATTTTCAAAACAACAGTATTGGGACTCTACCCAGAGTTTAACAAATATTTTTGATTGATACTTATATTCTGGTGAAGGGCTACATGCAAAAGTTATTTCAGTAGTTTTTAGTGCAACTAATAAAATAATCTCACTTCATTGGAAGTCAAGACTATCTTCAAAGGAATCGTGCCATCCTAAACCATGATTTTACCAACCAAAAATCAAATCAAATCAAACCTGATGTCATGGAACTTTTAAATGCAAGTAATACTTGCACAATTTTTTAAATGAAATGTATACAATAAAACATGATAAACCATGTCTTTTAATAAAACAAAAACAAATTCAGGATAATGGTCATAAAATTCAAAGATTGGAAATAATCCTGCCCAGATGTCAAAGTTATTTTGTCTTCTTCAGAAGATACAAAATAAAATTTTATTTTCGTTTTGGTGTGACATACTGGAATAAATGTGAAATAGTATATAAAACATTCTTTGGTTTTCACATAATTCCAAAAATATTATTCGCACATTTTCACGAACTCTTATTGTTAAATGTACTAATTCATGTTTTGTGCTTCTCTGAATCCATAGTAATATATACTTCTATAATGAAAAATATCCTTCTATTTCTGGAAGCTATTGTTACTTTGTTACTGAAAATGTAATGTAGGCTAAATATAAAAAATATTGAATTTTAAAATTCAGTTACATTTTATAATATCATTGAATTCAAAGAAAGATTAATTAAATGTCAACAATCCATATTCATTATATATCTGCCTTATAATATATGATACCACTACTTCTGTAAATAGGTTGTGCATATTATTAATGTGCATAGTCTAAATTACATTGGGATTCCAGTATCAAAAATTCTTTTAGAATATCATTTAAGGTTGGACTGATTGCAGGGTTGGATTTCTGAACTTAGAATTGTAAAAAACGTATCTGTTACATAAGGGAAGTAAAAAACAAAATTGTTTTGGTTTTTCAATTTGTTTAATTCTAGTAATTTTATTATCAATTTTTTTTAACAACCGAACCATCCTTTAAAGTATTTGTAGAGTGCATAATTTATTTTTTCATTTATTCTTTTTTTTAATCTAATTCTACACTCTCATTTGTAAATGAATTGAAACACTGAAATTTTCCTGAAGTTCATCTTTGGTGATCTTTACTATAACGTGGATGGGATTTGTGACATATCGTTGACATTGTAGATAAATGAAACAAGTTTCTTATTATCAGCAAGCTTTTGTTGGCAGTGATGAAAGCAATTATTTTAAAATTACTACAATCATATTCATGTCAATAATATTCATAAGTTTTTATTGATTGTCTTTCTTCATTTCATAAAGAAAGTTTCCATTCATTATAGACAATCAGGTGATAATAAAATTTATTTCATACAATGTTGGTTTGTACATTAAGTAAGTAAGTTACTTACTTACGATTCACAAACTTAAAACTTATATCCAATATAAGCCAAAAAGTACCTGGCGATGAAGACAAATGATCTCTGAACATTGTAAAAACTCCAACTTTTTTATGTACAAACTTCAACCTTGTATGAAATATATTTTATTATCACCTGATTGTCTATAATGAATGGAACCTTTCTCTATGCAATAATATTCATATTTAGAAAAAGCGACTCATAAAGATATCCTTCAAAAGAATATTTTATTTCCAAACAGGAAATGTCAGAGATAGATAACCAGTACCAGCAGCTGCGAGAGGGACCAGAAATTATGAGAATGGTATCTACTTCCCAGGAATGCAAACATTACCCCAAGGATTCTACATTCTTATACCACAAAGAAGAATTTGAGTTTATGAAGGAACATGAGTTGAGGATGCAATGTTTATCTACCTAAAATTTGAATATTATCAAGATATGATGAACGAACAATTCATTCTTTAAAAAATTAAATTTTGTCTACACGTTAAATTAGTGATGGACTCAAATATGGACTACATCCTTTATTTGTTTGTTTTTAGCAATTTGATTTTTTTTTTATTGTTCTCCAAATGGTTAGCAAAGGAATAAAATATTCATTACATTGAAACCCTTCAGCATATTTTGCTATGTCTCTTCTTTTTACTTTCCCCGTATACGTACGTATACACGGAGTGATATACGTAGTATAGGGAAAGATATGTAATGCTGCGCGAAAAAATGGCCAATTTTCGGCGGAAAAAAATTAATTGCCGGGCCCGTGAAAACGAAATAAGTGGATAAAACCAGTTGCTAAATTAAGGAAAAAAAAATCCCCTAACACGTGGTGTGGTCAAAATCCATGATTTGTTGCTTCTTTATACTTAAAAATCGATTGACGGCATTCCGTCCGTCTGTCCGTCCGTCCGTCTGTGGTCAACGCTAGCGCCTAAACCGTTCAGTCGATTTTCTTCAAAATTGATATTCCCCAGTCGATCTGATTCTAGTCGAAGCTTTGTGATTTTGAAAAAGATTCTTTAAAATTTGGGGGTACTTTATATGAAGCCCCCGGGGATTTTCAACATTTTCTCAAAAACGGCTCCAAATTTTTTCTTTAAATTCTTGTATGAATAGAGGAAAATACACTTTTTAACATGGCATAGGTCCGATTTTCACGTACAGCTCTGAATTTTCGAAAATTTTGAAAGTTTGAATTTTTTTTCGGCGTCTTTCTCCAACTACAAAATTGAAGATAGAGATTTTTTCTTCAAATAAATTTGTTCTGCATATTGAGTTCTTTAATAAAGGTCATGTAAATGTTTTTCACAATTTTGGAAGTTTTCGTGCAATATTGCGTGCAATATGTGCAATTTTAAAAAATTACAAAAACAAAATTTTCTCAAACGGCTCCAAATTTTTTCTTTAAACTTTCGGTAGGGATAGTGGTAAATGTACTCTATCAATGACATAAAAGCCATTTTGGTCTATCGGTTGGTTTTTTCAAAAATTACCAAAATGTAAATTTTTTTACTTGTCTCTCACGTCGTTAATATTTACATTATCGGCGATTTTTCACATTATTATATTTACGAGTATATATGCTTTAAATAATGTCAAGTAAAGTTTCTCGAAAACACAACCGTTTTCTGTGAAAAGTAGCTCAAATTTCGGCATTTTCAGAAATGCTCAAACGTCATTTTCTCGTATATGGCTGCATTTTCTTTCTTGAAACTTTGTAACGGATAGTGCTAATTATACTCATTAGTATAGCGTGAAGTTTATTTTGAGTTCTTTTTGTTTTTTCAAAAATTATATAAATGTAAATTTTTGAAAGATCTCTCACATCTTTAATATGCACATTATCCGCAATTTGTAAAGGTTATTATATTTGTGAGTGTACGTGCTTCAAATAACTTCAAATCAAGTATTTTGAAAACTCAAAAATTTTCTGTGAAAATGAGCTTCAAATTTCGCATTTTTAGTAGTGCTAAAACGCCATTTTCTCTTAAACGGCACATAATTTTTAAAAGAAAATTGCCATTTACGGCTAGGTTTTTGTGTTCTTTAATATTCTAAAATTAATGTTCGT